>JAAAKG020052611.1:0-18287 GCA_010014905.2 Druon quercuslanigerum
GATTAAAACCAAAAATACGCTTCTTGTCAAAAAGTGATTCATAAAAAATTTGTAGATGTTTTAGGTTCACAATTTTTTTTTATTAATCTTTTTTAGTATCTTGCATATTTTGATCACAAAATTGAATTTTTGATTTTTTATTGTTTTTCGTGAAATCAAAATTTGAATTTCGATTTTCCCAGAAAGCCCAAAAAGTTGTTATGATAATCTTCTAGGGCTTTCAAAAAGCAATGTTTTTCTGTTTTTGAATTTTTGTCATCTAGTGCGTTGTTTGGCTGAAAATTTCGATTTTCGATTAATTACAAAAATTTTGAAAATGCTATAACTCTGAGAATATTCTTTCTTTTGGAAAAGTCATTGGGATCAATTTTTTGTATTTTCTAATGCTATAAATATCCGTACATAGAATTTTCAAATTCAGAAAAAAAGTGGTCTCAAAAATTTTTTAAATGCGCTCACTTTTTGAGTTTTTATTGAAAATGCCCGGTTAACGAACTTGTCTTTGCAGATATATTTTAGGTTCATAATTATTGTTGATTTATCTTTTTTCGTATCTTGCATATTTTGATCAAATCAAATATTTTTGTTTTTTTATTTTTTTTCGTGTAATCAAAATTTGAATTTCGATTTTCCAAGAAAATCCAAAAAGTTATTATGATAATCTTCTAGAGCTTTCAAAAAGCAATGTTTTTCTTGTCTTGACTGTTTGTCATATTGTGCATTGTTTGGCTAAAAACTTTGATTTTTGATTCATTTAAAATTTTTTGAAAATGCTATAACTCTGAGAATATCCTTTCTATTGAAAAAAGTCTTTAGGATGAATTATTCGTCTTTGCTAATTCTATAAATATCTGTGTATAGAATTTTAAAATTCAGAAAAAAAGTGGTCTCAAAAATTTTCAAAATGTGCTTACTTTTTGAATTTTTATCGAAAACGGCTGATTTGATACGTTCATTTTTTCGAGAATTATCGTGTGTACGGACGGACGGACAGACAGACAGACAGACGCCATCGTGAAAACTTTATTTTCGGATTCAGGGGGTCACGAAACGTGGAGATCCGCTGAAACATGGTGGTGTCAAATTTCCGACAATTCTAATACTTTCTCAATCATAAATGATGAGAATGTAATAAGAATAAATAAAGTGCGTATAATTATTTCGATATAAATTAAAGAAATTTATTAATATTAAAATCAAATTTAAAATGTTATTTAATGTCCAATAACACAGACCCAAAAAAGTGGTCTACACGAGACAAGTGCAAATTACTATCCTTATGGATTTTGAGTCACTGAATTTGAATCTTGCCTCAGAATTTCTCTCACACGTCTCAGTTTTCCCCTAGATGCAGAAAATAAGTAAAAGCCGAGGTATAATTGGCACTTTATTTTGATAATATCAGTATACGCAAAAATAGATACATCATGTTATATTCTTAAGTAAAATGACCTGTAGAAAATTAAATTTTTGCACAAAAATTCGCTGATGTGCCTTCTGTTTCCCCTAGCTAAAGTAATTATAGGGAAATTGAAGATTTTTATTAGATTATATAGATTTATACGGCAAAAAATAACAGAAAGCTCACGTTCTTTACAGTTTTGCGTGCGAAATAAGTCACTTGTCCCGCGCAGACAACTTTTTTTGTTGGGCCTGTGTCACTAGAAAATCCCTAGGCTTTTCCCTACTGCTCTCATCTAGAGAGAAAATGAAACAAGCACGCAAAACTTGCTGTTTCAATACAGATTTAGCAAGACAATCTGCAAAGGATATGACATTTTTGTTATTTTTCCCCGTTCAAATCTATATAATATAGAAAAGACCTTCCGTTTTCATATAATTATCCAATTTAGGGGAAAGAGAAGGCCCACTAGAGAATTTATGTGTAAAAAATATGTCTCTGTAAGTCGGTACACTCAAAAATGTAACATCCATGTGTCTTTTTTTGCGTATACTGGTATTATCAAAATGACGTCCAGAATATCTATAGGTTTTTGACTATTTTCTGCATCTAGGGGAAAACTGATACATCCACGATAAATTATTTGACATTTAACATTTGTAAAAAAAAACACAACAACGTTTCGGCACTCATGCAGCAGCCTGATCAAGGCAAAAAAAAAAAACAAAAATAAAAAAATAAAAAATAAAATAAAAAATACCCGAGCATACAGGAACAGCACCAACCCCATGATGCTCTCTTCCTGAAATCCAAGAATAAAATGAGGTCCGAAATGGAAACCCATCATAAATATATCGGAAACATCCGATGAGGATAAAAACCATAAACACGTCAGAACTAAAAAAAAAAAAAAAAATCATAAACTTATTTAAAGTCAGTGCTTAATATAATCAATCATACAATAATAACTCTTGTTTAAATGTCCAAATCAGTCTTTAAATTAACAAAAATATTCTTTTATTTTTAAATGTAAAGCATTTCCATAAATTCTCTCTTTCTTTTATGATTTTCACTATGCAAAATTAGAACATTATCCCAATCAAAATTATGGTCAACATCAATAAGTTCCTTTGTATATCTGGTAAGAACACTCTTAATAAAGCGTCCCAAACGTAAGTCATCTCACAAATCTTGCAAGTGGTCTTGTAGACAACACGACTCTTTTCAAAATGATTCAGTGTTTAGTACCGAAGCAAATTATACCATTCTAAATATATTCTCTTTATTTTGTTAGCGACTAGACAGTATATTTCTTGTTGGAACATCTGCGGTTTTATCCATCTGTTAGTTAAGGATAGTCCGTAAATTATACTAGCCCAGAAAATCTTTTCTTTCTACAATTGCTACCACTTAGGTTGTATCTTTAAAGATTTATATTTATATAGATGAGAAACTTTCCTTTACGCTCCATGCTACCTCTCTGTAAATCCTCTTTAGCTGTACAGGAATAAATATTTTGGAAGGTAGCCTGGGACAATAGATAGAGTCTGAAACCTTTTTCGGAAAAACCCAATATCTGCTTGCTTCGCTCGCGATTTCTAAAGGGTGTTGACTATTAAACCGACCAACTAATCCCAGTACTTCTAATTGGTGGAAGCTCCAAGCCTTGTACTAGGACAGGAGCTTCAAGCGTGGGAAAAATCGGCAGATACAACCGAACCGTCGCAGAATGCACTTAACTTTCTCGAATGTCATGTGACGCGTTAATACATAACTTTTATAATTTACTACGCAAGATATTGATACAGTCCACGAACAGATGTAAGTTTTCGGAAATGAATACGAATATCAGTGAAATGAAGGTGCAATGATTAATTACTGACTCTCGTGAAGAAAACTTAATAGATTCATCACTAAACACAAAGGATGCTTGCAAAAAGTTATTATTGAATCCATTTGAAATGGTATACGGAAAATAGTATAAGGCTTAAAATTTTTTAACATAAATTCAATAGTTTTCGAAATTGGACCAGAATATGGAAAAATAAAAGTCTTAAAGGAACCATACTCTCTCAATTCCCTCTGATTAGCTGCAGGAAAACATTGCTTCGTCTGCTTTTGATTTGTTAAATTCGAATTTTTAAATTTTCCTTAATTAACTTTTAAGGATAATGATTTAGAAGCAGGATATTTCTAACAATGTTCAAATTTCCTTTGTGAAATTAAACACGTGACAAAATAAAGAGATCTGTCAACTAAGTTTTTGATTACTGCAACTTCTTTTAGAGTCTTTTAGAATTAAATTAAAATTTTGTTCCAAAAATTTAGTTGTAGTGTTAATAGTTGAAATTACCATTCTCAAAGGATAGCCATCTTTGTGAATCTTTCTTAAACCATAACGTCCGGCAAGAACTCTGTCTTTCCTTATCAGGAAAGTATAACAAATCTTGCGATCAATATTACTAATATGCAAACAATTTTTATCAATAAAAGCTCTTTGAGCAAGGACCCTTATCTCCTTCTTCAAAGATTCTATGCAAATTAAAATTTTGCGGTTGAATATTAGTTTGTTGATTAATCAAAACAGAAAGTTTGTTCTCATGTTTTTTATCATTATCAAAAAATTTTGCCTAAGAAAAATCTGATCTATCAAAAGGTCAATAATTTTATCTTGCTGTCAGCATGCTTCTAATTCACTTCTGATTATGGAAACTTTTAAAAAACATAATTTAAAAAAACATAGAAAGGGGTAGGAATGATTGTATAAATTTGTTTGATGGTCTAAATACATTTTAAAATCTAGACACCCTGAATTATGTATTTCAGATTAGGTTTGATATTTTATTGCACTTTTTGGCTTAAACCAGCGAAAACGACATTTTTAAGACTTTTATATTCTAATCTGATATCTTTGTGGCGTTCAGTTTTAGCATGTTTGAAAACAATTATCCGCTATATTGAATCCGCCATTTTGAATTTGGAACTTCCGACGAAAACTTTAAAGAAAACTCACAAAGAGCCCTTCTATAAAAAGTTTCAGGAAAGTATGTAAGAATGTAACAACCTTGACAGCCATCTTGGATCCGTCATTTTGAATTTCCAACTTCTCATGGTAAGCATTTTTGTACTGGGAAAAAAGCTCAATTAATATTACTTTAAGAATATTTACTTTTTAATCTAAAATTCAAATATTGTTTCGCAGCTCTCCAGGGGTCAACGCCGTTCAGCGAGAACAATTTATTGTCGGGTAAGAAATAAAATTAGATTTTTTCTAAATCCCAGTGATTTTTTGTCATTTTAAATAAATTATAATATACTAACGCTGATTGTTAAGACTCGGTAGAGCCAGTACGACATCTTGTTCTTGCATCGTATCCTGATTTAATGATCGTCTAAATTGTCTTCTGGGATCCTGGTCTCTTGATGATCGGGTTAGATGTGGCACCGTATTATTTCCATCTGTAAGACATAATATAGGGATTTTTATTAAAGAATGTAACCCCAACGTCAGGCAGTACAAAAAAAACCGAGCACCCCAAATATCGACTATGTAAACATATTTTAAGAATCTCAGCTCTCTATAAATTTCCGAACAGTACTAATTATAAGATGTATAGTAATTTATGATGCTTCGCGTATTCTCATAAAAATTCACATTTTTGGTATGAATTAAATTTTATTCATTCAAAATTCATTGATTTAAGTTAAAAATTAGTTTTATTATTTAAAAGTTATTTTCTGAAATAAAAATGTAATTCTATCATGTTTGTTTCAATATTAATTTTCTTCAGTTAAAAATTCCACTAGTTGCTTGAAAATTTCTGTATTTTGTTAAAAGTTTGTCATTTAGGGGGCCTTATCTTCTTTTTGACGATGAAACTTCAACAATTGAGGGTTTTAAATTTCATTTAAATATTAAAATATTTGGTTGAAACTATATTTACTTTGGAAAGAATTATTTAATTTTAGTAGATAATTAATATTTTTGGTTGAAAATACGTTACTCATTGATTTTATGCTATTGGTTCAAAATCTGTCTATTTTTGATAAAAAATAATGTCGTGCAAATCCATCAACAAAGTAATTGAATCTTCAACCAAATAGTAAAATTCGTAGACCATTCCCTTATTTTCTACAACCCCTCTTTTTCCCGTTTCCACTGCCTACCCCTTGTCCCGTCGTTTTGCTTTCATTATCTTCCTTTTCAACCATCCTCCTACATGCCTTCCATCCTTTCTTATCATTACACTCAATTTCATGTTAAAATTTTCTTTCGTTTACTCTCCTTCTGTTATTTCCCCTCCTTTCCTCCCAGCTTCATCTAAGAACCTTTCCTTGCCACTTTTTCCCACCTTCTTCATCACGATCTTGTTTCTTTTGCTTTCTCTTCATTCCACGCCATCCCTTCCCTCTCCTTCCTCCTGACCGAACAACTAAATTCTTTTCTGCTTGACCTCTACATCACTTAACTATCCGTACCCTCTCATTCACTCCACTTCTCCTCATTTCCATCCTTTTCCGCTATTCCCCGCTATCCTATACCCACGCCACGCTTTTTTAAGAAAACCTTACCACAAAACTAAACTTGTCCACACCTAGGGCAGGGGCGATCAAAGCAAAGGGAATGAAACGTTCGCATACTATTATGATTATATTTAGTTCGCAGACCAGTTGTAAGCGCGCTGCTTCACCATGTCGGTTCGCTGTTTTACCATGCTGTCTTTTGACAACTTTTGAAAACAGTGCGGCGTGCGACATAACCTGTAAAACTTATTTTTCAGTAATTTCGTAATTTGCTTAGTTTTTTTGTGAAATATTGTGTATTTTGTGTTTGATAATTGCTGTGACGTTCTACGTTTATTATTTTTTAAAATTTTATAATTAATTTTTATAAATTATTGAGATTTGCCAATAAACATCTACAGTACTCTTAAAAAAATGTTGCAGATTTTCATTATTCACGTATTGCCATACGAAAGAATTAGTGCAAAATGATAAAAATATGATTCAAAAGACATTAAAAAATGTTAGTTTTTCTTCTTTTGCCTCATATTCTTCCAATTTTGCACTAACTTTCATTTTCCTTAGATTATATTATAATAAAATTAGGAACATACATGAAAAGAAGTACATATACATATACGTGCACTAACCCATGCACATACGATCTAGTTCACAGACCAGTTGTACGCGGCGCTAGCTCTCGGTATCCATCACTGTTTCATTCCCATTGCGTTTACCGCCCGTGACCTAGGGCGCGCGACTGTTAGTTCTCGCGCTGCGCGCTCGATAATATATTTGCCTCATGCTTCGCGCACGATGATGCATACTCCTCGCGCTACACGCTCGGCCTTTCTATTTAACGGACATTTGCGCACAAACCTTCTAAAATAAAAGGTCAAAGCATTGACAACTGTCATTTGGTGATCGTGAATTCTCTTTTGTTGAAGCTCCTTCGTCTTTAACGCGCACATTCTAACCACGCATCTCATGCTTCTCACTCGATTTACAAAACAATTGCGAAAGCTGATTTTCTTATTCCTTTCCATTTCATCGGTAAAGTGAGGTTTTGTATGATCTTTTAACAGTTCCGAAAAATTTAAGTTTTAACAAAATTAATTAATAAGTATTCAATCATTTTAAAACAAAAAAAGCATTTAACATCTATTTTCCATTGAAAATTCAAATAATAAGCAAGCTTCAAAACATTTTTTTTAAACATTCAAATAATTCTCACTTTATATATTTTTTTGAAATTAAACTTTTATTTGTTAAAATGTAATTAATTAGAAGCTTTAAAATAATTCTAGAACGTATACATTATAGAAGAATCTCTTCATAATCAATTAATAAGTTCCGAACATCGCAAACATTAGAACATTGATTGTAATGGAGATATTTTAAACCAAAAATTAATTTAATTATAGAAATAATAGTCAGTATTTAATTACATAATCTTTATGACAAGAATCATTTTATGCGAATTAATTGTAAACAATTTATATTCAGTTTTTTGAAAAAAAATCAATCATTTAATAGTAAGTTAATCAGTTCATAATATAAAAAGTAGTAATACATTATTTTCATGTAAACATCAATATAATTTGTAACCTATATTTTAATGAAAATTTGATGTATAAATAACTTTTTACAATAATTGAACGAAAACTTAAAACATATTGACGTATAATTTTGATTTCCGAATTCGGATAATTATTTAAAAACATTAACAACAGTGTTTAAATTATAAATTCGGAATACGAGTATGTAAAACATTTATAAACTTTTATATACAAATCATATCCCATATTAAATAACATAGCCTCAAAGTAAATAATATATTAATTTTTTAGTTAAACAATATTTAACTTCAATCTTTCTGTAAATTGATATTATAAACAAAAATCATCAGGTAATAAAAATTGACCAATTAATAACATAAAAAGCTTTATTATAGAAATTGTTATTCAATTATTTTTTAACGAATCCAAAAAATGTTCTGTTTGTCTAAACTAAATAGAGCTAACGTGTATATAATAATAAGAAACAATAAGCATAAATAAAATGCCTCTAATTATTTAATCTGCACAGGCCCACAAAAAAGTGGTCTGCGCGACACAAGTGACTAGGCAACCTTTATGGATTTTTTAGCCGCTGAACCCGAATCTGGTCACAGAATTTCTTGCACGACTCTCAGTTTTCCCCTAGATGCAGAAAATAAGTGAAAACCTAGGGATATTTTGCACTGCATTTTGATAATACCAGTATACGCGAAAATAGACATATGGATGTCATATTATGAAGTAAAGTGACTAGCAGGGTCATAATTTGTGCACAAAAATTCGACGATGAGTCTTATGATTACCCTAGCTTAAGTGATTCTAGGCAAATTAAAGGTCTTTCTCAGATTATATAGATTTATACAAGAAAAAAATAACACGAAGATCGCAGGAACAAGCCCGCAAAGTTTGTAGTTCAAATTTATATTTAGCATGAAAATCTGCAAAGGATATGGCATTTTCGTTATTTTTTCCGTACAAATCTATATAACATGGGAAGGAGCTTTAATGTTCATAGGATTACCCAAGCTAGGGGAAAGAGAAGGCCCACTAGAGAATTTATGTGTAAAAAATTAAGTCTCTATAAATCGCTGCACTTAAGAATGTATCATTTATGTATCTATTTTCGCATATATTGATATTATCAAAATGATGTCTAGAGTAAACCTAAGTTTTCGTCTTTTTTCTGCATCTAGAGAAAAAGTGAGATGTCCACGAAAAATTTTGAAGACAGATTTGGATTTAGCGTATCAAATTCAATAAGGGTAACCTAGTCATTAGTTTCGAGCAGACAAATTCTTTGTATGGTCCGTGTGACCAGATAATTCCTAGGCTTTTCCTACTTTTTGCACCTAGGGAGAAAATGCACAAGTCCGAAAAGTATAGTAGTCGAATTTAGATTAATAGCGCAAAACTGCAGAGGAAATAGAATTTTTGGTATTTTTTGCTATTACAAGTAATCATAACATGAGGAAGACCTTCAATTCCCGTAGATTAATTTTAGCTAGGGGAAAGAGAAAGCACACTGGGGAATTTTTGTCTATGAATTTTGTATTTACGAGTCCTAATACATAATAATGTGACACCCGTACATTTATGCTACCATATACTGATAATATCAAAATAATGCCTTAATATTCGAAAGGATATTCAGGATATCCGAAAGGATTCAGCGGCTCAAAATCTATAAGGGTAGCCTAGTCACTTATCTCATGCAGTCAAATTTTGTTGTGATCAGAAATCCCTGGGATTTTCCCTACTTTTCGCATCTAGAAGAAAACTGAGACGTATAGGAGAATTTCCGACGACAGATTCAGATTCAGTGGCTCAAAAGCCATAAAGGATAGTCTACTCACTCGTCTCGTGCAGACAACTTTTTTTCTGGACCTGTGTAATCAAATTAATTCACATGATTCCTGAGAACAAAACTAAAATTTATTCAAACAAATTTGGACAACCATCATAAAATGTACCTACTGAAACTTGAAAATAACAAATAAAGAAAAACACTTTTGTCTCCTGAAGAAGAAAAGGAAATAATTTTCCTCCTTGAACCAAAAATAAAAAAGAGGAAAGAAAAATGAGTAGGAAACCAACTAAATCCCTTTCCTACTCTTTTTTCTTTCTTTCGTTTTTTTTATTTTTATGAATACCAAATAAAAAAAAAACATTTGTAAAAAATACAACAACGTTTTGGTACTCATGCTGCGGCCTTATCAAGGCAAGAAAAACCCGAGTATACAGAAAAAAAAGCACATCACAACTAGAGAAAATAAAAGAAAATCATAAAGTTATAAAAACTCAGTGCTAAATATAATCAATTATACTAGAATTCCTCTTGCTTAACTGTCCAAAATCAGTTTTTATATTAATAAACAAATTCTTTTGTTTTTCAGTGCAAAGCGTTTCCATAAATTCTCTCCTTCTCTCATTACTTTAACTATGCAAAATTAGAACATTATTTCAATCAAAATCATGTTCAGCATCAATTAATTCCTTTGTATATATGGTAAGAACACTCTTATAAGAGCGTCAAAGGATCCATGCAAAAAGTTATTATTAAATCCATTTTAAATGGTATACGGAAAATAGCACGAATATTAAACTTTTTTAACATAAATTTAATAGTTTTCGAAAATCGACCAGAAAATAGAAAAATAAAATTATTGAAGGAACTATGCTCTCTCAATTTCCTCTAATTAACTTCAAGCAAATCATTGCTCTATCTGCTTTTGATTTGTTTAATTCTAATTTTAATACTTTTCTCAATTTACTTTAAAGGGTAATAATTTAGGGGCAGGATATTCGTAACACTATTCAAATTTTCTGTGTGAAATAAAACATGTGACAAACCAAAAGCTCTGTCAACTAAGTTTTTGATTGCAGCAACTTTGTTTTGAAAAGTATGGGCACAATTTTTTTTTAATTCTACCTAAATTTGTCTTTTTCCTGTACTAATTGGTAAGAATATTATCATCTAGACCTTTAATTGATTTTATTTATTAAAAACTGATTTTATTATTTCTTTCTATTTCATGGGTAAATTGACGTTTTAGATGATTACTGTTAAAAGAAATGATAACCATCTGCTTTGAGAATCAAATTAAAATTTTGTTCCAAGAATTTAGTTGGAATATTAATAGTTGGAATGACATCTGGCAAGAACTGTTTATTCAGTATTAATGCCAGTCCATATTATAACTATTCCTAAAAGTCCTTCACTTTAACAATTGTGAAGCATCCTGAAAGTGTCTATTTTTATTGCTAACATATCCCTAACATAATCTGATTTTTTATTATTTTATTTATTTATTTTATTATTATATTATTAATATGATATTTTTCTATCAATATTTACTTTTCAATCTAAAATTCGAAACTTGTTTCGCAGCTCTCTATGGGCCAACGCCGTTCAGCGAGAACAATTTATTGGTTGGTTAACAAATAAAATTAGATTTTTTTTGAATCCCAATGATTTTTTGTCACTTAAAATAAATTATACTATACTAACTTTGATTGTTAAGATTCGGTGGAGTCTGTGCGATGCCCTCTTCTTGCATCGCATCCTGATTTAATGATCGTCTAGATTGTCTTCTAGTGTCCCGGTCTCTTGATGTTCGGCTTTGATTTGGCACCCTATCACTTCCATCTGTAAGACGTGATATAGGGTTTTTTATTAAATAATTTTTTCAAGAGAACCCCAATAGTTAGCTATGGGTCCAAAATAAAGAGAGGCCAAGTGTAATCCCAAAGTCAGGCAGTACAAAAAACCGAAGGTTCAATATTTTGAATATGTAAATATATTTTGAGAATCTCAGCTCTCTATAAATTTCCGTACGTTTCAGTACAGTACCTTTAACACTCATCCACCCTGATTTACTTGCACCCTTCTACTTCCCTCGAAACAGATTCCTCTGCACTTCCTTCAACACTTCCTTCTCCTCATCCCATACCCACAATTTCTCATCTACTTTTATTTTTCGAAATACTACCTTCGCCGCTCTCCTTTCACCTCTCTCTTCGCTAGCCCTGTCATTTAGCATTCTCTGCAAACTCCTTTCCTTCCTCGCCAAATTTTGATCGATGGAAACATTCTTGTCCTGTATCCTATTTTTGTTACGCATTACCCATAATTTTTCTTTCCAGCTCTCCAGTCCCACAACCGGCACTTTATTCTCCTTTCTCCCCTGCATCTTAAGTCTCCCTACATTGCCTTTAACCCACACTATGCTCTGTAGCAGCCCTTCCAGCCCCACCCTTTCTTCCCTGGTCTTCAGCTTCAATCCTCTAATTACAATATTATTTCTCCTATTTGCCTTCTCTCTTCTCTTGGTCCTCAACTTAATTGCCCATATCCTTTCTCTATCCAGTCTCTCCTACGTTTCATCGTTACACTATCTTACTTTTTGTACTATTATATTCTCTAGTCCCTAGTACACACATTGCTTTTCGACTTCCCCTCTGTCAACTATTTCCATTTCCGACCTGCTCTCTACCTTCTCAAGCATTTGTTTCGCCCTTCACGTTCGTTTCCTAATCTCTTCTTGATCTGATTTATTTTATCTTCTTTTTCCTTCCTTACATCCCTCTGCAATCCTTCTGCTTTTTTCCTAGGCTCTTTTACCTTAACACCCCGAGAGTCACCTTCTCTGTCCTCCCCTCCATTTGCAGGGGATAGAGTGAACTATGTGTCCGCATGCTTTTTTTAAAGGACTCCCTAGCGCGCTTTTCTCCAGACTCTCTTGGCTGTCTCTTTACCTCTTCAAGAGATCCTTCTCCTCACTTGCGCTAGGTGCTCTCTCCCTTGCCTTATCGCTTTCATCTTTCTGATTTTTGCCTCTCCCTGATGCGCCTCTCAACACCGGGCCGTGCAGCGCCGGCCGTCGTGGCCTATCGGAAATTTCGTCCCTGTCGAATTCACTGACAGCACTGTCAGTATTCTCACTGACAACCTTCTGCTCTTCCGTAACAGCCAACAGATGTATCTCAAAACCGCTCTCGCTTACCGCCCTGAATTTCTCTTTTCTTTGCACCATTTCACCCTTTACATCCCTTACACACACCCTTTTCACTCTACTAACATCCTTCAGCACTACGAGAACCATCCTTGGCCATCATTTAAGCCCTAACTCCTGACAACAAAACTACCCCGCTCCCTTGCCAAACCTAACATTACTTTTCCTATTTATCAAAATTCCAATCCGCAAGTACAATGACAATTAATTTATATCTCCCCAATTCACCCCTCAGAACCCTACTCACCCTCTGGGCTTCGTGCCTTACTCCACTCACACCATTCACACAAATTCCGTAAAATCTTCTCACCACCTGTCACTGCACACTTTCTCACTCACATTGAAACGTTTTTTGAAATTGCAAAGATTGAGATAGCCGTCCAGAAGAGAGGACCATTCACTAATTTCGAGTTTCATTCGCAAAATTCATGAATGGTTTATAATGAGACGGGCCGGGTATTCAGTCAGGAAGTGTGTTTCATCCTTGATTTGGCCCCGTTCAGTATTCCCGATCTGGCCCGGCCTGGCCACGAGGGAGGCCGGATCGAAATTTCTGCAGGGGTATTATTCCTCCCTTTTACACTATCCCTCTCCAAACCCTTCGAAACCCTTCCGAGTTTAAACTTACCACAAAAATTGATGAAAACAAGAAGAGCTAGAAGCAGAGTACCAAGAGTGATCCCCATTTTTTTGTCGGATTTTGGTAAATATAACTAATAAATCTGGATCATTTTTACCACTGTATATATGCCCGGAAAATAAATTGAAGCCTGAACAAACTATCGAAATCAAAAACACCGATTAATAGACCTTGTTCTCTGTCCTTCTACGAAATCCCGGAAAAATTTGTCAATCAATGTTTGCCTGATAATTCTGAAGGACATCTAAATTTCAACATCTATTAAATTAAAGAAATAACAGTAGTTTTTAAAATCTTTTAAAAGGGGGTAAATTAAAAGTTGGCGAGGTTATTATCAATATTCTTATTATTTTTGAAAAAGTGAAAATCTCAAACTGCAAACTACAAAGTCCATTTTTTTAAACTCTTAACTTTAAAATCCGAAAAGATCAATTTTGTACTAAGAAAGATGATTTTTCAACCTAATACTTTAATTTTAAGTAAAAGTAAAGAAGTTTTAATACAATAACTTAACTTTTATGAAAACAGTTAAATTTTCAATAAATGGAAAATTAATTATGGACGAAAAGAACGAATTTCCTATTCTAAAAGAAAAAAGTTTTTTTTTAAAGTTCAATTTTTACTAGATTAAATAAATATTTAAGTGATTAATGAAATGTTTAACAAAAAAAAATCTTCCACAATAGAAGAATTTTTAAACTGAAAGAACCAGTTTTCGATCAAAACATTTAACTTCCAAAAAAGAAAGAATTTTCAGTCAAGCACAAAATAGAATTAAAACTAAATGTTCGATTTTAAATTAAAATAATGAATACTCAACAGAAACAAAATAGATAGTTTTTTTAATGTGAAGTTTAACTTTCAAACATAAGCTTTAATCATTAATCAGAAAACATCAATTCCTTACAAAAAGTATACAATTTGTATTTCTAAAAAGAAAATATTTTAATTTCAAATAAAAATCAGTCAGACTTATTTATAAATATAAATTCTATAAAAAAAAAATTTTAACAGAATAGATTAATCATTTAAAACAATATCAAACAAACAATTAAATTTAAATCTAAATAGTCAAACTCAATTATGACAATTTAAATTCCTTAGATTACAAGCAGAAATACATATTCTATTTGCAATAACACAGATGAATTTTCAAACCAAAAACACGAATTTTCAATAACAGAAAATGAATTTTTAGCAAAGCAGTTACATTTTCGGCGACAAAAGTTTATTTTTACAGATAAAAACTTCTTTAGAATAAACGGTACATTTTCTATAAAAATATAAGCTCTAATTCAGTTTAATTTATCGTAAAAATTATTTTTAACAAAATTTTTTAATCTTTAACCTAAAGGATTGATTTCAATTTAACCAAAAAAGATTATTTATAAACCAAACAGTTGAATTCTTATTTTAAAAAAATATTTTTTAAAAGAAGGATAATTTTTGAACCCAAGTAGACCAATTTTCAATAGAAAATATGGATTTTTAACTAAATAGATAAATTAATTTTTTACAAAAAATGATGAATTTTCAATAAAATAAATCGATTTTTTTTAAATCTGTAAAACAGTATATTTTCGAAAAAAAATAATTAAAAATAATCTTTGACAAAACTGTCCAATTTTTAAGACAGAAGATAAAATTTTCTAAAAAGCAGTTCAACTCTTAACTTGAGAAAATTGATTTTCAACCAAAATAGTACAAATTTTGAAAAAGTTAGTTTAAAACTTAACCATGCAGTTGAATTTTTTAATACTAAAGATGAATTTTCATAAAAAAATGTAATATTTAATACTTCAACCAAAAAATGTTTTAGCTGGAAATAAAAAAAAACTATTGATATCAATAAAAAGAATGATATTTAACTCAGCAGATCATTTTTTAACGTAGAAGATGAATTTTCCAAAAATGGAGTAGTTAAATTTTCCAACAAAAAATTTAATTTTCAACATAATAATCCAAATTTTAATCAATTAATTTGATTTTGAAAAAAGACTTGTTAAGACTTAAGATGCATTTCCAAAAAAAATAATAATTAAAGCTTTAACTAAATGTTAGAGTTTTCAAATAAAAATAGTTTAACTGCTACCAACCTGGAAAAATGGAAGAGTTTCTTCATAAAATGAAAAAAGCGGAATTAAAATGTTTAGAATTTGTAAAATAATTATGATTATTTCAAACAAATTACCTTGCAAATCTCTACTCGAAATTGTCGGTTCGAGAAAAAGTTTTTTAAACAATTTAGAATGTTTAAATTCACAAAAAACCTGACCAGTTTTATTGTTCTTTTTTCGTAAATTCGCAAGTAAAATTGCTTGGCTAAAAGTTAAAGTTTGTTGTGGAAAATTAATTTTTTTGGTTGATAATTCATAATTTTAATTTTAAATTTATTTTTTCCGTTCAAAACTTGTTTCTTTTCCGCTTGAAAAGTATTCCGTTATTTAAACTAAAAATGTAACTATTGTTCCAGTTGAATATTCTATAATTAAACGTTTTTAAATATTTTTTAACATTTTAGTTTAAAATTTATCTTTTGAGCTTAAAAATCAACTATTCCAGGTCATGATTAACAATTTTATTTGGGAATTCATCACATTGTTAAGAAATGTAACAATATTTTTGTCAGTTAGTTTTTTTCTGTGAAAAATTATTTTGTTTCAGAAAGTAATTTTTTGAACTTAAAATGTAACTTATTCCAATTTAACATTCCATAGTTTTAGTTGAAAATTCATCTGATTGTTTGAAATTTAATCTTCTAAATTAAAATTTAATTATTTATCTTTTAGTTGATAATTTATTTTTTTTAAATGAAAATTAATCCTTTGTTTTTGAAAATTTAACCGTTTTTGAAAATTGAACTATTCAAGTTAAATAGTTATTGTTTTATTTAAACGTTTATCTTTTTGGTTTGAAATTCAACAATTGCAGTTGAAGGTTCATCCTTTTAGTTTAAAATTCATCAGTAAGGTTAAAAATTAAACTAGTAACTTGAAAATCCGTTTTTTCTTTGTTGAAAATCAATTTCTTAAATTAAAAATTTTAAAAATTGTATTTTTTGTCTCTGTTGTGTTAAAGGTTGCTTATAATATGAACGGCGTGAACTAAAATAAATATTTGCGTTAAGCGGCAAATTTGAATTTGAGCGGGAAAATTGAAAGACTTGAGCGGGAAAAACTGAGAAATGACCGGGAATTTTAAATCGTCCGCTTATTCGCCACCCTGATACGGATTTAACGGGTGAAAAATTATATATTTTTTTATTATAACGCGCACATGCTATTTAAATATTTTAAGCTTTAAAACCGAGAGTTCTCGGTGCACTATCAAAATCATTTTTTCTACTTTTGGACGATCAGGTCTCAGTTAACCCAGACTTTATTGCTCCCAACATTTTATTTTCCAAAGAAATTCGATCATTTTCGGAAATTAATATTTCACAACAGAAGCACTTCGGTCTTTTATAAAACTTACAAATATACTCAATTTAAGGTTATGTTAGGAAATTCAAGCCAGATTGAGTTATTTCTCAATAAAAAAGGTAATATCTATTAGGAAAGTTAGAAATTCCTATACTTTAAGGTTCCATATGTTAGAAAATTTTCGCTAGCATCAGGGGCGAACGCAGACAAAAATTTAAGGGAAGTGCAAGGGTTTCTGTGATCATTTCAATTTTTACATGGTGATAAAATTAAAATTAAACCGGCGTTTTTAAATTTCTGTGAGGAAGGGGGCATACCCTTGCGTATGCTCTTGGTCTTTTTAAAAAACTTAACTTTTTCTGTTGTAAAATATTTAATTCCGACGAGATATCGCTAACATAACCTAAAATTGTTCAAACTGTTCAGTTTTCGGATTGACCCAAATGTTTCTGATTATTAAATTAACTTTTTTTAAATCAAAAAAGGTGCCACTGAGTGTTTATTTAGATTCTAAGGCTTCAAGGTAAAAGACTAGTGAGAAAATAATAATTGTTGAAATTTACATAGAAAAAATATTAAAAAGTTGCATTTGAGAATTTTCCTGTGTAAGAATATTTTAACATATATATTGTAAAGAAAAAAATCGCGAATGGGCGGACGATTTAAAATTCCCGGTCATTTCCCGCTTTTCCCCGTCAATTTTATTAAGGTTTCCGCTCAATTTAAAGTAACATATTCAAAGTTTCCGCTAAATGCAAAAGTTTCTTCTCAATATTCAGTTCAAATTTTACATGATGTTAAAATTAAGATAAAACAGGTTTTTTCACATTTTGAGGAATAGGGCACCCCCTTACGTACGCCCCTGGTCTTTTTAAAAGTCTTTCCTTTTCCTGGTGCAAAATATTAAATTCCGACGAGAGATCGCTTACATAACCTAAAATTGTGCAAACTGTTAAGTTTTTGGAATGACCCTACTATTACTGATTATGAAACTTTTTTTTAACCAAAAAAGGTGTCTCTTAGTGTTTTTTTTCGATTCTGGGGTTTCAAGGTAATAGACCAGTGAGAAAATAATAATTTAATAAATAACGTGTTGCTAAATATGATTTGTCATCTCACTAAACGCAGTAAGATCTATCTAGGTTACCAGCTATGTTGATAGTGGAAAATACAAATACAAAAAAATAGTTAATATACACGAAGCATAAGAATATTCATTATTCAAGATGTTTTCAACATTCTGCATTAACCAATTGTTCGTACGTTTAAAAAAATCAGAATCCTTGTTCTGTGTTTCATCTGCCTGGTTCTTCTCAATTTGATTGGCAAGTACAGAATAAATTTATATTTGTTTCTAAATAAGTCATAATTGTAGATTTAATACTTTTACGATGATTCATTATTATAAAAGAGATTTTTGGGGTTTCAATTGAGTACAAAAACCACGAATTCTTCCGACGCTTCGTGTACATGGAGGTTCACTTCTTCAGGGCTGACCTCAAACTGAGGTATCAGGTTATGTTGTGCTTATGTATACTCTCTACGATGCCTGTGATTGGCCAGGGCGCCCCACTGTGGAGAAAAGACGCACCTGATTGGCCTATCAAGTATTTTTTTTTAATCCGAGAGGACTGAAAGCCAAATCGGGTTAATATTATAACGATTATAATAAAAGGAACTGGGGCGTAGCTACCGCCGTATCAGCTGTATCCATGATACGGGGCCCCCGAGGTTCGGGTGCCCCCACAT
>JAAAKG020052622.1:0-42669 GCA_010014905.2 Druon quercuslanigerum
AGCAGGAACCCGACCTCTCCCGACTTCACGAATGACGATCTATAGCTTTAGCCTTTAGCTGCTCCTCAAATTTATTCCCGTTTTGAGATACCGAGTTACCTTAGAACAATTAGAATTAAACGTTTTGCGAAGAGGAAAATATAATTGATTTTATGAAAATAGATATAAGAGACAAGATGTGCGTGTAAAATGTTTCAAATTTAGTACACCATGTCTTAGTCATATTTTTAGTGAAGAATTATTTTTTAACAAATAAAAAACGAATTTTTGATTGTTAAATTTTCAACCTAAGAAATTTCTTTACAAATACATTTTTGAACTAAAAACTTTAGTTTATACTGAAGTTTGCAGTTGAAAAAATTAATTTTGCCCTGAAAAATGCAAAATTTCAACCAAAGAAATCAGTTTTTAACTTTAAAAAATTAATTTTCAAAGAATAAGAATTATCCGCCACCAAAAAATAATTTATGACTAAAAGGATAATTTTTCTAGCAAAAAAATGTCAACACAATTATATTTTCATCTTTAGAAATAAAAGCGTGAAATTTTCATTTAAAAAATTATTCATGAATAAAAAAACAATCGAATATAAAACGAAATAGTGAAAGTTTCAACCAAATATTTTAACAAAAAATTAAACAGTTGCATTTTCAGTTAAAAATAATGATCAACCCCAAAAAATCAAACTTTGAACAAAATATTTAAATTTCCCGTTGCAAAATAGTTTAATTTCCAAAAAAGTATATGAACTTTTAAACATATTATACCAAAAGAAAAGAAGTTTAACCAAAAAATGTATATTCATTCAAAGAAATGAATTATTAATTAAAATAGATAAATTTTTAAACAAAAAGAATAATTTTATAACTAAAAAGATGAATTTTTGACTGAGAGAGGCTAATTTTCCAGCGACAAAAAAAAACAACAAATTTTGTACGAAATTGTTAAATTTTCAGAAAAAAAATTTTAAATAAAAAAAATTCAACCAAAAATGATACATTTGAGTTTTCAGCATAAGAAAGTGTTTTTTAACAACAAAAAATCGGGGTTTTAACAAAAGAGTTAAATTATAGACCAAAAAATTAATTTTCAAACGAGATTAATAATTTTCTATATTAAAAAAGATAAATTTTCAACTGAATAAGATAATAAATAAAAATTTCAACAAAATCGTTAAATTTTCCAACTTTAAAAATTAACAATAAAACTTAAAATAAAAATTATACTAAATACGAAATAGTTACATTCCTAAATAAAAAATTGAATTTTCTGCAAAAGAGTCTAATTTTCGATGGAAGAATTGAAATTTTATATGCAAAATATTTTTGGAAAAACAATCGACTTTACAACATAACAATTAAATTTTTAAACATATAGTTGGAATTTCAATTAAAAAAGGTAAATTTTCAACCAAAAACGGAATGTAATGAATTCTGAGAAAAAATTGGAAAAAGATCACAATTTTAAAAAGAGTGTCAAAGATTTTAAGCAAAATTTTTCAATTTTGCCATATTACATAATTTTAGAAAAAATAAGGAACATAATTAGTATTATTTTCTGTTATGTTTATTTTGATTAAAAAAATGTGTTTTCAAATTTTAATAAGTTTAAGAATTATTCAGAAATTTTTAAACGATTTTTAAAGATTTTAAAGAATTTTTTTTAATTTTATAGGATATAAAAAATATTATAAAAATTTCTTATTCATTTAAAACATTTTAAATTCTTTAAGATATTGGTATCTTTCTAGAGTTTTTATAAAAAATTTGAAAAATCAGTCAAAATGCAAACAAAATTTGCCTGTAATCTTCTAAATTTTCCCAAACATTTTAAGAAACTTTGTTTATTCTCTTGACACCTTTAGAGATTCTTTTGAAGCTTCTCAAATTTATCCTATGTTTCTAAAACTCTAATTTACTTTCTAAATAACTTTCTAATTTACTACATTATTTACATTTTTTCAACTTTTTAATCTTACCGACGTTTTGCTTTCAAACCTTCTATAATTTTTTTCGAAATCTCAGGAAATCGTTTGATATGCTTAAAAATCTTCTTTATTTCTTTTTAAAGTACATGTTTCAGAATAAAAAATCATAAAAAGATTTCAAACGATAATTAAGAAAATAATTCTGTTTTTCTAATTTTTTCAGGCCTTTTAATCTTATAATCTTTAAAAATATCCAAATTTTGCCTGAATTTCGTTTATTCTGCAAAACAGCAAAATGCCTCTAAAATTTTTTAGATACTTTTTAAAAATGTTAGAAAATAATAAACAATAAGTTGGTCAAAATAATTCCCCATCATGAATAATCAAAAATGTTTCTTAATATTTTTTCAATTTTCTTTAAGAATTAATTTTAAAACAATCATTTAAATTTTTTTCTAAGAGGATGCTTTTATTCTCTTGACACCCTGAAAGATTCACTTTACCTAAAAACTCCTTCTAATAGCCAGATTAGCCAGTTAGCCACCGAAAACGAGTCGTGAGGCCGGGGGAGCTCGGGTCCATGCTCGTGCATTTTCGGCTCTAGAAGAGGCTGGCCTACGCAACATGTAGCAGAGCCGATTCACCGACAGGCTGCGTTTGAATGTATTGCTCCCATATAAGAGAGTGGTGCGGGCCGAAAAATCCCACGTTCTGGAGACAGTGGCGTCTACTCCAGATTCGAGGCACTAATTACCCCGAACTTACGGAGATCAGCCGCTCCGAAATAAGAGTGCTACATTTTCCTAAGCCGCGCAAGCGCGAACTTTGCCGCCACCGCCGCGTGTTCAAAATGGCTTTACGGTTCTGTAAGGATTCGGTCTGTTTGGGGTAATGGTTCTCTCGAATCAGTGAAGCCGTTCTACTAGACAGAAGTGACGCTACCTCACACAGGCTCACACATACTTGTCACTGCGCATCCTGATTAGTCCGGAACCGGACGTCATCATAAAGAACGCTAAAGTTTCATACGCGTTACCTTGGTTTCAAACAACAAGCCATCAATAAATCATATTAAGTGATTTTTAAAAATAAGTAAATATGTCCGGAACAAAACTTATTTGACCAAAAAAGACGCATTAAAAAAAAACTTAATTATCAATTAAAAAACGTGGCTTTGAAACCAAAAATCTACTATTTAAATTTTCAGTTAAACGTTAATATAAATAAATATAAATAATAAAAAAATTACTTCCTACCAAATAGATTAAGTTTCAACCAGGAAAATTATTTGTTTTACCAAAAAAGACTATTTTTAACAAAATAAATGAATTTTTAACTAAACATGATCAGTTTTCCACCAAGAATGGAATAGTTAAATTTTCAGTTAAGAAAATTAATTTTTAATAAAGAAATTTATGTTATACTAAATTGATTAATCTTCAACCAAAAATATTAATTTTGTACCAAGAATGTCAAATTTCCAACTTCAAATAACGTAAATTGATATTTTTAAACAAAGGTCAAATAATAAATTTACAGTAAAAAAATAATTTTCAACCGATAATGACGCAAACAAGTTTAATCTTCAGCAAAATATTAAAAATTTTTGACCAAGAAGAATAATTTTTAATAAAAATTATCAATCTTTCCCTCAAAAAATGGATTTTTAACCAAATAGTTGAAATGCTAAACATAAAGATAAATTTTAAACGTACAGGATAATTTTTTTTTTATTAAAAACACAAATCTTTATCAAAATAAATCAATTTTCTGCAATAGAAATAAATTTTTAACAAAAATATTAATCCTTCAGCAAAAATGACGAATGTTTCCCTCAACAAAATGAATTATCAAATGAACAAAAGAACAAGTTTTCAAAAAACATTTTAACCAAAAACATTGATTTTCTACCAAATAACAATACTTTTACCAAAATTTATAAATTTTCAACTGAAAAAGATAAATTGTTAATTAAAAATGGAACAGTTAAATTTTCAATCAAGAAAATGATTTTTTTTTAAATAAACAAATTTTAAAAAAATTGTTAAATTTTCAACTAACAAGATTAATTTTCCTATTAAAAAGACGGATTTGCATCAAAATACCAGAATTTACTACTATCAAAAATAACTATTAAACACAAAATTAAATAGTTTTTTTTATCATTTGTGACTGAGACATTTATCTTAATCTTAAGCTATTTAAATTGAAGGAACGAATCCGTTGTACTTGATTTTTAAAAATTTCAAATATATTCATATAATTTGTTTATGAAAATATAAATTTTAATATTTTACCAAATATTATCAAACATATATTATTTTCATAAATATTTGCAGCAATTCATGTATTTTCCTGAAAATTAGTCGTTTTGATTAAAAATTAATTTGCTTCAACATTTTTTTTTTCTCGTAAAAACTTTTTATGGTTTAAATTTTTCGAATTAAATTTTTTTTTTAAATTTAGCTATTCTATTAAAAGTTAACTTTTTCCACGTGACAGCTCATTTTCCTTTGGGATAACTGGGGTTAATCTTGTCGTTTTTATTAATTAACAAAATAGTTCAATTTTCAAAGAAAAAAAATAAATATTCAACGACAAATGTGATAGCTAATATTTTAAACAACAAAATATTTTTAATTTAAATAAAAAGCAGCTAAATAAAATAAGAAAAACATTTTCAATAAAAAAGTTAAAATAAAAGTTAAATCACATTTAATTTTACATTACTGGCAATAAGAGTTATCTCCTTTAGTTTATTTAATCACTAAAAACGCTGCATAATTTGATAAACTTAAGCATAAAAAATTACGTAACTGATATGTTTGATATTTTTAAGACCTCAATTTTATATTAAAAATAAAATAGAACGAAAGTTTATTCATATGTTGACTAATATAACCTAATATAAGTAATATGTTAGTGGCTAAATGTTAAGTAAATGTTAAAACTATAACTAAATTTTCTCTGACTTCCTAAAGTCCCTCTGTCTTGACTTGAATGATTCAAAATAAAAAATAATTAATAAATTGGAAATAGTTTTAAGAAATACAGACATATTATCGAACTTACCACTAGGTTTTGGAAAAATCGCAAAAATTAAAAACAGAGTTACAATTAGACTTCTCATTCTCGCGAATAAAAAATTCCACGTATCAGAAATGTTTTGTATTTGATTATTATTGCAGAAAATGTTCTATATTATATACTAGACGTTATCTCATAAGATTGTGAAGCGTGTTTAATTTGGTAAGGAATTAATAAAAAATAATAAGTTGTCATCATTACGCAATATTCATCCTTATCAATCTGCCGCGCTATTGCATTAAATTGAACTAAAATTCTTGATGAGAGAAACAGTATACCCCACCATTGCTACTTCATCGCTTTCACCCAGAGATCCTCTACACGGCGAGAATTTAGGTAAAACCGTCACGCTAATTATGAGCGAGTCGCTGCACTCCGGTGTCGTGGTTCGTCTACTCCAGATTCGGGGTACCAATTACCCCGAACTTACGGAGAACAGCCGCTCTGAAATGTGAGTGCTACATTTTTCTAAGTTGCGCAAGCGCGGAACTGTGCCGCAAGCGCCGCGTGTTCAAAACGGCTCGACTATACTGTTGGTTAAACGATTTGGCCTGTTTGGGGTAATGGTTCTCCCGAATCAGTGGAGCCGTTCTACTAGAGAGAAGTGGCGCTGTACACTGTATTATTTGTGCAAGAATTGTACGTATTGGGCGACCGGCTTTACCAAACTTCTCTCCGTATAGGCAGAGTTCAGATACTAACTCACACAGGCTCACACAGACTTATCAGAAGAGAAGGTGTTTCAGTTTTCGTGTCAACGCAAAAAAAAGTTTGAAAAATGAAGGGCGTGGAAACGGAATGAATGAGTGCCAGAGTAGTAGTAAACTGAAATTATTTTGCGGGGAAAAACGGTTAAGGACTTTAAACCGTTTTTCCTCCCAGTCTAAACTCAAACCGCTTTTATGAACAGACCCAAATTACGACCGAGTACGAAGTTCACTATATATACAAGCAGAACCGACGTGTGGTGAATCAATTGATTTACTGTCATCTGTACATATTTTAAAACCATCCATGTTAGAGAAATTTCATTGAGAGCAAAGTTAGGATTTCTAGATTTTGTTAGCAATTCCTAACTATTTTACAGTAGTTATCAATATTTTTAATTACTAAAAAATTAGATAAAACTTTGGCGAAATAACAGTTACATAGATATATTATTCTTTCTTTAATAATAACAAGTTTGAATTCAGCTGTCAGTATAATTCTTGGTGTGCTAATTCTATAACCTAAGGATGCTCTTATAGCAGTGTTTTGGACTTTTTCTAGTTTTGTATAGAAATTTTCTGTCATAATAATAGACGAAACAGCCATAATCTATAATAGATCTAACATAATTTCTATATAAGGTAATTAAGGTCTCAGGAAAAGAGCCTCACAATGTGCCACAGACAAATTTAAGTATATTTAAAACCTTATTACATTTCTTACTAACGTAGTCTAGTTGTGGAATGAATGACATTTTGTAATCAAATAGGGCGACCAAGAATCGAGTAGTGTTAGTTGAAATAATTTCGGTATGCCTACATTATTGAAATGGATGAGTACAGTTTTAAAAGGGGCAATGTCCAAACCAATTTCGTGTAGATTTTTATCACCAATATTGCAAGCATTTTGCAGAATTGTTTTTCCCCATTCAATAGATTTACATTTAATGTAGAGACTAATATCGCCAGCAAATTTAGAAACGAAAACATTTTTGGGTAGATTAGAAGTAATTTGTGCGACCTAAATTATATAAAGTAGGGGACTGAGGACACCACCTTGTGGGGTCCCTCTATAAACTAATCTGCATTCACTATTGAGACAATTGGTATATATGAATCTTTCATGTAGAATGAATTTAATATATTTGAGAAAACTTTTAGAGCAGCGAATTTAAAGTAATTTGTGCAAAAAAGATTAACATTGGCGTAGTTAAATGCACCATCTACATGAAGAAAAGCAGCAAGTATACTTTTTTTCTCTGCGAAGGCTTCATCAGTTTTAGGCGTAAGGTTAACTAAGTTGTCAATAGTTGATTTTCCTTTTCTAAATCCGTTTTGACTATTAGGAAGGAGATTATGATGTTCTACCCAAAATGCTAGTTGATTTATAAGTAGAGTTTCATATAATTTTCCGACACAAGATGTTAAAGTTATCAAGGATATCAAGTTTGTTGATCTGGATTAGTTTGAACCATGGCGAGGAAATCTTGTCTGAGGCTTCCTTGTCTTTAGGCACCAAATTTTCGGAAGAGTTAGACTTTAGTTTAACAAAACTATTCTTAAGAACCTTACATGTTCGCCACACATAGTTTGGATCAACGCGATTGTTTAGACTGGATGGAAATTTTTTAAGATGTTCTTTTGTTGTAATTTTTAATGTTTTTTTGGCTAAGTCTACGTATCGGTTATATTCAACTACATCGTTTAGTTTACCTGTAAGCTGCCAATTTAAATATGCAGCTCGTCGTAATCTTTTTACTTTATCAGAGGCCGTATTTTACCACGCAACAGGATTAGTGATTTTATCTTTTCTATTAATAATTCAGATTTTTAGACAGGTTTTGACAGATTTTATTTTTAAAGATTTTTAGGTATATTGTTCTTTTTCTATGCCTATATTTATAAAATTTGGAAAATTGTCCAAACCTTAGTGCTTATCGCATTGTGCACTAAATGAAACGTAGAAAACACAAGCTCAATGTTGGACTTCGTATTGTTATGTTTATGAATGTGTGAACAAGTGTTGTCATTATGTAAGTATAAATCTAGGCACTTTAAGTGTTTCTCCTTCAATGAGCTAAGATTCCACGCAAATTATTACGTGGACTTTGTTTTTCTTGGATTTTAATTCTTCTGTTTTTGAACGAGCACTTCTTGGATTCCAATACAATATCTTTAATAGATGGTCTATCAATGTAATATCACTCGCTATTTAGTGACTCACAAAAAATCACTATTTCAAAAATACTAGGCATGTTCACTATCAGTTACACTGTAACTATCGCTTGATATGTTATCTAAGCTTGTAACGGTCAGAAACATTTTGTTGAACATCTGTGAGAAGGGAGATCAAGGCCGCAATATCTTGTGTGAATTCAAGAACTTTTTTATATGTCGCAAGCTCCAAATGTAGTAACCAGAAAATCGACAGTTTTGTCATAATTGATTGGGTAGTTCTTCGTTTTATCTTGAAAAACAGTTTTAGCAGGATTATCCTCAGAGACAATATCCTCTCGTGACGTTTCTAGAGTGTTTAGCTTTTTAACTCTTTTTGAATGCCTAAGTTTGTTTTGCTCCGGAATTTCTTTTTTTTCATTATGTTCAGTAACAAAACTAGAAGCAGAAGATTCAGCAGAGGTAGAAAGTTGCCTTTTTGGATTATTCAAATGCGGAGGCATTACGCTTGTGTTGCTTTCATTGTTTTTGTTTACAGCAGTCCAAGCAGTCGGTGAGAGTGATAGCAGGCTATTGTGTTTGTATACGCATACTACCATCTGCCACCTGTATGCTAAGACTAACCTGTACGTTACTTCTATCTTGTGGGAGAGGCAGAACATGATTTTGAGCGTTTTTACAACATTTTTGTAAATGTCCCTCTTCTTTGCATAGGTAGCAGGTTAGTTTTTCTGTAGAGAAGTAGATCCAGAAAACAGTGCTGTTGTATGAAATTTTTAAAGAGGAAGGGAGCTTGAAGACGTCGTCTGGTTAACGTATATTTGTCTTCTAAAGCTAAGAATGTCGACATACAAGCACTAGACGATCCAACACGGAGAAATAACGTAAGAGATGTCGGTGTAATGCCAAGCTTTCGGAGCGCTTCGATAATAACACTGTGTAGTATACTAGGGCAGACATTTGAAATTATTATTTTCTCAGACTTTGATATCAAATGCTTAATTTTAAGAGCTTGTTCACCTATCGTTATTTTGGTGGGAGTTTTCGTGAGGTTATCGGCGTTTTCTTTGTTGTTCAGGTATGCGCACTCGTGGCCACCTGAAAATCTTGAGATGAATCTAATGTTTTGTGGTTCAGTTACTTTAGCTAATTTCGAAATATACTCTTGAACAGAGTAGCCTTTGATTGCGGCAATTACTATAGCTTGTTCTCTGGTGGGAAAAATTTGTTGTACAATTTACGAGTAGGCAATTATACAGTGTTTGAAAACGTAAACAGCAGCGCGCAAACACTTTAGTTCGGTGTGACGGCTCGAACGAGACTCCAATTAAGACCAATGAGCTCAATATAAAAAAATGTAATTAACAAAGTTTGCATAATGCTATTATGTATTTAAAAACTAACTGAGAATTTTATCTGGAACTTTTGCACTTTATTGATATTTATATTCAATATAAAGCAATTTGCTTCCCATTAGAAAATGTATTTTCTAAATATATTTTATATTTATTTTATGCCTTCTCATAGAGGAAACATTTTTGATTTTATAAATAATGAAGAAACTTACGTTTTTATTTTAATTTATTTATTTATAAAAATTTTTATTTAAATAACCTACTACGATGTGAGAAATCTTGTTGGGATTGATGTAAAAAATTGATTTATTGAGGACAGAATACTATTTCTGATCTTGTAAATACAGAAAATTATTTCTAAATTATTTTACTGAAGAAATATTTCTGAATTATAATATAAATTTTATACATTATTTGTTACGAATTCATCTGTTTTTAGTTCGAAAGTCAACTAGTTGGTTACAAGCTAAACTCTTTTGCTAAAAATTAATTTTTTGGTTGAAGAGTCATCGCTCTAATTTAAAATTTATTTTCGCTTATTGGAAAGTTCATCTTTTTGGCATGCAATTTGACTATAACAGCTGAAGATTCATCATTTTAGTTAAAAATTCACAATTTTAATTGAGAAATAATTTCGTTGCCCGAAGAATAAATTGTTCCATTTTTAGTTGAAAATTGATCATTTCTAGTTCAACCTCTAACAATTTGTATGCGCAGTGATCTTTTTAAATTGAGAATTCGACTATTCAAGTATTCCAGTTAGATATTCGTCCTTTTTGTATAAAATTTATCTTTTGAGTTAAAAATAAATTTATTTGGTTAAAAGTTAACAAAAGTTATGACAGTTTTATGCTCCTTTATTTGATGTACAAGTTCATCCTTTTGATTAAACATTCATTTTGTGTCTAAAGGTTTTTTAAGTTAATTTCCGTTGAAAAAATGATCATTCTTAGATAAAAAATCGTCTTTGTGGGTAGAAATTGATCTTTTTGGCAAAAAATCAATTATTCAAGTAATTCAATTAAATATTTATAATTTTATTTAAATGACTTATTACTTTGTTTGAAAATGTAACAATTTTTTAAAGTTAGTTTTTTTGTTAAAAGTAATATTTTTAACTACGAATGCAACTTATTTTGATTAAAAATTACAAATCACAAATCCTTGAGAAAAAATTGGATTGTATCTAAACTCCCAAAAAGCGGAATTGAATTGAATTGAATTACTACGATACCAGATATTTCGTTGAGATTGTGTTGTACCAATTAGCGCAAAAAGAAAGTTTGAATTCCCCACAAGCTGCGGTATAATTGGTAAGTTACAGCACGTCACGGGTTTTTTTCGAAGGACTATGATTGCATCATGTCAGAAGAATTTCACTGCAAGCACAATAAACACTCTGAAAAGAGAATAATATATGAACACCTATTTAGAGAAATTCTGCAAAGAGACTGCAGAGTTTTACAACAGGGCATACTTAGTTAATTTGCCTTCAAACTAAGACATCTACAATACGGCTCAATTTCCATACCATAAAACCAAAATAATCTACTAACATAAAGATTGAAGGAACTCCTGCGAGGAATCTAAGGATATTCCGAAAAAAAACGAGACTGCGCAAGATCCTGGAAACAAATTCGGAGGCTTGTCTTTAGGCTCTAAAGTGAGATCAGAATTCTTCCAATTTTATAAATTATACAAGGGAGGAAATTAAAATAGAAAACCGTTGGTTCTAAGGTGTTCTAAGGTATGTGCTGCACAGACGGATTTTGATAAGAGGTGGCCACAAGCATTAATCTATGACTGCTAAGGAAAGAGGGAGATAAAAATCTTGCTTAAGCGAAATGTCACTGTTCATCAATTGTAAGGTCTTGGCCGTTTTTACTGCGACGAGACTCTAATAAAAGAAAACGCTGATGGTAAGCATACGAAAATCGTTTCAGTCAACCAAGCTATGTTACTTGCAGTCATATGGGTTCCGGATCCAACAAGTATCAAAGTAAAAAGCCACACAGCGAGTACAGAGATAGCACCGCAACCAGTACTATAAGTAGCGCTTTGCTGCATCCGAATAACTGCCAACAGCTGGATCAATCACAAGAAATACAAAGAAGAAACCCAGGGTTGCGGTCAGAAAAAAGGTATTTTGGGCTACAAACAAACGATAGAGAGAGACTGTGAAATTTTGGAATGACCCGAGAAAGACATAAGGACAGTTGCTCCAATGTTTATAGGACAAAAATATTAGAAATACGACATGCACAGAATGGTGTTTAATACCAGGACAGTATTAAAGAAATTTGACGACGATGGCAAAACATCCCTGCGTATCTTTCACTTGTGCCCGGCATTCGCAAAGCTCAGGTGACAAACCCTTTGGATGCAATGCATAGATCCTGCGGAAATTGTTATGAGATCAGTGTTTCAGAACCTGGCTTTGATCAAGAGAGAAGCTCTGTAAGCTCTATTTTTGTCCCCATATTTTCTTTAAAAAATACGAAGTCTGGTGGAACTCAAATCGAAACAGACATTTTGATTGATGGAAGGCGTACATTTGGAAAAGTGTCAGGCGACGAATCAAAACTATGCGTTTAGAATTACAGAGGTGTAAGTGTGTCGAATGAAACTAAAAGTTTTATAAATAACAATTTGAATTATCACGATTGGCGAAAAAGAGATAAAGGTGCTGTTAAGTGCTAATGAAGATCAAGATGAAGAACTTCAAAGTACATCTACGAATTTTACGGCTCCAAAATTTTCTACGTCAGCTCATAATACCGGAAAATTAAAGTTTTCGAATCTAGAAGGTGCGCTTAATTTTGAGGTACAAAATCGAGATGTAGGTTTTGAAGACACGAAAAATCGACAACGAATATAGAAGCTAAAACTTGATCTGGAGGATCAAAACTTGAGACTGTCTGGATGTTGTCTGTAGATGGCGGACCAGAAAAAAATCCTAGGTATAAATGTAGTAGTTCTCTGCTATACAAAGTTAATGTTAAAGAAACAAATCTTCAATACAGAACGTCAACCTCTGCTTTAACTAATATCAAGAAATTTTCAGATATGAGAAAGTTAGCACTCAAGGGATCAAGCATTTGAAAGCTTTGAAGCTGCACTGAGCAGAGAGCTTTTTGGCCTTGTTATTCCTGGCGATCACTTCGGAACGCATTCACATAACCAAGGTGTGACTATTAATGAAAATCTATAAATACAAAATTTTATCACGCAGAAAGCGCTATATGTGAGACATGGGGTCAAATGGAAATTGACGGACATTCAGTGACTGCTACCCTGACTAGACAAGTAACCTTAAAGTATTGCTTACAGAAGGATACATGCCGCCCCCATATCCACTAAAGCAAACTCCATTCGCTCCTCTTCTGTTGATTGCGTTTAGCATTGAATATAAAATCAGAACAAGGAAAATTCCCAGTCTTATCGTATGACTTTTACTGCCCCTCAACCTAGGAAGATCCTAATAGCAGTGTGTGTAAATTTGGTCGCTTATACACTTCATACAAGAAAGGAGTTTTTAACGTTCGAAAGGCCATGCAGCCTCGCGGGGAACCGCTCGAAATTTCAAAACTTTAACCCCGACGCATAATTGCCCAACGGGAAAAGAAGTCCTTTGTCTCTTTGAAGGTTTAATCACTAAAAAGAGGAATTAATTAATATTGAAAGTCTCGATGGTAATAGCAAACAAATTGAAGAGCAGTCAACGTTGAATCAGGAAAGTGCAGTGCCAACCTTTTTATCATTGAACGATTGGCCATATCACACCTGGATAGAAGGCGTGAATGAGGTAGACACACAAATTTAATTCACAAAAAGAGTTATGAATATTATTCAGTATAGAAAGATTTTTTTAGAAGAAATAGTTTAAGTGTCTTTTTTCGCTAGATATGCATATTTTTTAACTATTTATCTAAAAAAATCCATTAACTTCAAGTCACATATCATATTATTTCTTGAAACCAAAAATGACTTAAAATAAGGGGGGAGCGGTACAAATATTTTGTTACGGTTTGTTACAGGGACAGAGGGTCTTAGAAAGGGCCTAAAAGCTTTTCGTACTTTAAGCACGGTCCCTTAACAGGAAGCAGGCAGCGTATCCTAAAAAGTTGAATACAAAATAACTTGTATTTAGAAATCTGTCTATCTTACACAGAAATCGTAGAACACTTCAGATTCGTGACATTGTTATGGATATAATTTGCTGCTGTGTTGAACGGTGAATTGTAAAACAATGCAAGTTGATAAAAGCCAAAATTAATGTTTTTTATTTCAAGGTTTTATTACTGAAATGTACTCACACTTTTTAGAAAATTATTTTGGGAAAACACTTTTTATCGTCTACAGCCGAATATTAACTACTTGCACACGCATTTGCTTGCACCTTTGGCCAAGGAAAAGGAAAACTGCAGAAAACCTTTTCCGTGCACAGCCGGTTATTGTAATGCCGTATTGTCAAGTTTTGAAGTTTATTTATTTGATGAATTGAAAAAAATGTTTGTCTGATAAAATAAAATTAAATAGCACGAGCTTGTGTAGAAGGATTTAGAATAACTGTGACATTATGGAGGCATTCTGGACTGATTGGTTGAAAAAACCATTTATACAGTGGGTCAATAGCAAGTATTTGCATGGACACCGTGGCAAAAGATTCCTTTATTTTTAATTTAATCCATTTTGGTCTCAAATAATAGGGTCCTTCTTCGATGAACGGACACAAAATGTATCCATTTTCACGTTGAGCAGCGTATCCAATGACGTATCTGCCAGTCACATCTACTGCCACTTTGCACGGCCCTGGTGCTATGTGTAGAAAAGAAGTTAAATCGGGGTTCAGTTGCACATAACGAGTATACATTTGTAGAGTAGGCTTTGTTTCATGGAAACTTCTAAGCATTAGTTCAGCTAGAATAAAATATAAGTAGTAAAATAACCATTGCATTAACTAAAAACACAATTACCATCTATGAATTCCAGATTCCATCCTCTCTAACCAATCTACATATATTTTTCCGACTTTCCTAACAGCCTAACTAACCTCCCTAAATGCCTACATTATTCAAATTGCCTAATATACCTACCCAAAGGCTAGCTACTTTCCTGAATGTCCCAAACTGCCTACTTAAATGTTCCCTGTTTCCTCACTTCTTCACCGACCTCTCTAAATGCCTCTTTCCTTCTAATTGCTTAACCAAACTCCTAAAATCCCGCTTCTTCCTTAACTGCTCGACCTCCCTCTATAAATTTCGGCTGATCCTACAAACTGCCTAACCGACTTCCTCAATGACCCTAAATGCTCTATTTCTTTCTGACTGCCTAACCAACGACCATTGATGTTCACTAAGTCCCTAACAAGGTAAAGAATTGTCTGTGATATCTTATAGGTCTACGATGACTACTAAGTTTTTTCGAGAAAAGGTTCTTTTAAATTAAATTAAAATAACGTGGTTAAAGAAACATTTTCTTGCATTAAAACATTAATTTTATACGGGTATTGATTTATAGAACACTGTGTTTATCGAAACATTCAGAAATCAAAGCACAAGATTGTAAAACATTTTGAGAATTTATATGTTTCATCTTATATTATTCGCGATAAACTTTATCTCTTTCAGTCGTTTCTGTTAACAAAAACATCACGTGGTTCGATAAACGTAATCAAATAAAATTACGCAACTGACACGCATGATATTTTTAAAGCACAATTTTCTATTGAAAATAAAGGGAAGGAAAGCTTAATAATATTTCGACTAATATAACCTAATAAATCTAATATCATAGTCACTAAATTTTTAGTAAATTTCAAAACTATAACTAAATGCATTCTACCTGCCTTAAGTCCCTCTATCTTAATTTAAATGATTTAAAATAATAAATAATTATGTAATTTAAAATCAGGTAAAATAGTACAGATCTTCTATCAAACTTACCAGGTTTTGGAAAAATTGCAAAGATTAAAAATATAGTTTCAATTAGAATTCTCATTCTCGTGAATCAAAAAAAAATCGACTTATCAGAAATGTTGGTAGTTGATGAATATTCCTGAAAATGTTTTATATTATATACAAGCCGCTATCCCATTGGATCTTCCAATATTATTAGGCATCATGAATTAATGAAGATGATTAAATTATCAATATGACGCAATATTCAACTTTACTATCCTACGGTCAACATACGAGACATATACCGAATGTCAAAATATATTATAATCATTTTAAGAATTCATACATTCTACTTGATATTATTCACGATACAAACAAATCTTTTGGTAGTCGTTTGAACTATAAAAAACGCCGCAAAATTGACTATGAAAAGGAGCAACAGATAATTATTTTTTCAACTATCACCAAGTATTTTTAACAAAATACTTCAATTATTATTATAGTTGAAAAGTAATTTGATAGATAAACATTTGTTTTTCGGCCAGCAGGCCTTCAAAAATTAACTTGCTTTCATTTCCATTTTTACACAATTTTTTTACAACTATCTCTTGAAAACTACCATCCTTTCCCACCTTACGTCTGCTACGACTCTCTCTTTTATCCTTGCTTACCTTGCGTTCCTTATAACTACTTTTTTTCCCAGTTACAATCTTTCTTTCTCCATTCCTCTTCCTTCTTATTTCTCTTTCGGTCCCTCTTACCAAACACCCCCTTCACTTATGTTATTGCCCTTTTTTCCCCCCTTTCATGTATCAATACCTCCATGCTTATACTACTCCTTTCTACTCCTTTACACTCCTCCAACCGATGCTCGCCTCTTGCATTCCACTTACCGCACAATTCACAAATCCTCTTCTCTCTAAGGAGCCAAAACCTACTAAAATCCTCCATGCACCAACACCTTGTCGTGACCATGAGATCATGACTTCCTTTCTCTCCTTTCTTACATAAATATGGCGCTCTCTCCCTGAGCATAATCCACACATAGTTCCCGTGAAGCATTAACTTTCTTATTCTCTCCTTCCGTGCTGCCTTCTCTCTCTAAATTCCGTTTTTTAACTATCTTAGACCTCTACTGTATCCTATTCACCTTCTTACTTTCCTTCCACTCCCATACCCCTACTCCAAAAAATAAGACACTATCATTAGCGAGTCAAACAATTTTATTGTCCTTCGAAAATTATCTGATTTTCGGACAACTTCTTTTCTAGAGTCCTCACCCGCCTCATCGTCACATTCGCCTTTCTCACTGTCTCTGTCTCTTTTTTATATGGCTTCCCTTCATATTACCTCCCTTATCATGTACACCTACTTTTCTGAACATCGTACCTTGGGCATTTCCGCATGAAAATGTAAGCTATTCTTATTCACGTATCTTCATAAGACCCATTCATAATCTGCTTTATAGCCTCCTCGCTCTTTGCTCGTAGCATTATGTCTTAGCAATTCTATAAAGATAGATAAGATAAGATAAGATAAGATAAGTAATGTAGATTTGTGAATTTAAAGAAATATTGAAACAGATCATTTTTCAAGAGCATCCCAAACTCTTCGGAATGTAAATCTTTATGTAAAAGACTTTAGATGCTTTTGTTTAAAAATCCCAATCCCCCATTGACCTTAACCGCCCGGGCCTTGTAAACATGCAGCGCCAATGTCTAAGTTTTACATATATTACACGTTGTTAGTTAGTTTTCAGTTTATTTGGACTTACCAATGAGTCCAAAAACGTACCTGAAGATGCCAGGTAAAAAATTAGAATAGGTGGGTAAGTGATGCTCCGAAATTCTATTTGAGGGGTGGGATAAGGAGTGTCGCAAGACTGGTAGGTTAAATAAACTCAGACACTTGAACTTGAATTGAAATTGATTTTCCTACCTGGTGATAAATCTCCTTACTGAAAATAATTATAAAAAAAAGTTAAAAATTGCCTACCTGAACTCAGTTCTTCTTAGGATTAGGTGGCCCCATGCCTGACTAAGCTGAAAAAAGAATAAAACAAACAAGAATATCTCCCAGTGGTTATCCTGGCTTAAGGCCTGAGGTAGTTATACATCAAGGGGATCAAAACCTTCAACAAATCTCAATTATGGTATTCATCAAGTCAGAGAACGTTTAAATTCTATATTTACAAAAAAAAATCTAAAACATAATCTGCTGGTCGTGAAATAGAAATTCTTAGAGGAAGCGGGTTTTTCCTAACCTAAAAATGAATTTTCGCTTGAACACTTCATTTATTAATGGATAGAACAGCAAACAAAACTATTCGGGCGGCAAAACAGAAGGGAAATTTCGTTAATAAAATAACCCGGTGGGTTTGAGTGGAACTTTTTTCCCAATGACTAGTACTACTCGAAACACATTAACAAGATGAGGAAGTACTGATTATGAGTTTAGTAGGAAGTCACCTGATTCTTGCTCCTCCTGCCATTTCCGGGGATTCCGGTATCAACTTTGTGAGGAGTTCTCTCACAGTGCTGAGGTTTCCTTTCCTTTGGCTATCAGGGTGCTTCTATAGTTTGGCATAGCGGCTTGTATGTAGAATCTATTATCCAGAAAGGTTCGGTCAGTCCGCGGGATAGAAAAGCACATGCGAGTTGCCGAGTATCACCACCTCCTTCTATTTTGCCATTGGTTATTGGGTCGGTTAGCCAGAATAGGACAGAACAGAAAGTGCAGAAAGTGCCCCTCCGGATTGTGACTCTCATTCCGAAGTCCCAAATCAGCGAAGAATGTTGATTGCTCCGGTCAAGGTAAGAAAGGTTATGTTGCCTCTTATAAAAAGTGACAGGTAAAGGTTACTTTGTCACAAAATTAAAGAATATAATTGAGACATGGCGCTGCAATTGGCACACTGAGGACCCGTGTCCCAAAATGACGGTGATGGCTATGGACCGAGCATCGCCATTTTAATTTAAGTTTTCAGTTTGCGTGGTCCGAGTGGCCATTGGATTGAATAATAACTTCATAAGCTCAAATGGTAAATTAATGGGTGGAAAACCCAAAACAATTTGATCAAAACTTTAACTCTAGGTAAACGAACAGAACACTGACTCGACTAGTTACACTTTTCAACTATGACCATGAGCTTTTCCGAAGGCAGCAATTAACAAATTCCAATGACATGTAACTACTACATCAGCGCATGACGTTATATCGCGAAAATTTATAACAAATTAGAACAGAGATAATGACTGGGGCCTACCCGGAAATATTGCCTTGTTAACTGTATCGAAAAGCGATCTTTGACAATTATTGATGAAGAGAAAATACATCTGCAAAAAATTTATAGACACTAACAAACAGGACAATGACTGGTAAAATTCTGAAGTAGCGTAAACCTATAGTCTCTAATAGGCATCACCTTTTTCTAAATTATCGTTCAAGAGACATGTTATATTTTTTTTTAATCTTATTTTATGAGTCTTCCATAACTATTTCAGCTAGAACAGGTGAGAAAAATCCTATTATTGTTTCAAATTTTTGTTCAGAAGACTTTCTACCAAATTCAAAGTAACTCAAGTAAAAAAAAACTGCTACAATGAGTTGTTTATTAGGAATCCTAGTGTACGTTGTATACTTTTTATATTTATAGTGTCTACTTTATAGAAAAAAATATTAGAAAACATCGCGATTATTTTTTTGGTACACTTCCATTAATTAATGTATTTATATTATTATAATTTTCATACAGTTATCAAAGTAGAAATTCGAAATTTAGAAAAAAATTAGTTTCTTGGTTTAAATATTTAACTATTTTCTTAAAAAGTCGTTTTTGTTGTTGCTGAAAAATGTTTCTTTTGTTGTTTTTGTTTCTTGAAGAACGAACAGTTCAGAAAAAAATTTTCAACTATGAAAATTAAACAGTTTGGTTAAACATACATTTTTTAAATTGATAATAAACCATTCTAGTTGAAAATTTATTTGCTTGGTTAAAAATTCAATGTAGCAAAATAAAAATAATTATGCTAATATTTTCAGGACTCATTCCTCACAATTTTTACATTTTCAAAACTTGAAGCTAATCTTCTAAAATAAAGACTAAATCATTAAAAATTTGGAAAAGTTTGAAAACATCTCATCCGTACGCAAATCATAATAAAAATTAAATAATAATATACATTGTAAGAGAATTTCAAAAAAAACTTCAAGATTATATATTTCATATAATCTACAATAATATTTTTGTTAACAAAAAAAATATTGCAATTTTTTCAACTTTTTTGTTACGACCTCTGGTCCTTGCAATTCGATAAGGCCATTTTTTCAAATTATACTTAGGAACTGTTCTTATAAAGTGAAAAACCAGCTTCAAAATGAGTCCAAAGAAATTGAAAAATGTTGATTATTTCAAAAGTTATCGAATATTTAAGAAAACATTAAAATTGACAAGTGCATCTTTCTTGGTTCAAAATTTTACGATTTTTTCTGCAAATAAAAAAAAAATTCTCGAGATAGTTGACTTTTTAACAAATCATACAATATTTAAAGCAAAATCAACAGTTGAAAAAATGTCATCAAAGTAGTGAAACTTTCATTGAAAGAAATTAATTTTCGTCAAAAAAAATCCATTTAAAACTAAAAAATTAATATATTTTTCTATAAAGCTTTTTTCCTTTAAAAAATTATTAATTATTTTGTTTAAAAATTCCATTATTTTGTGAAAAAAAATTTTGTTAGTTTAAGATTCATCATTTTTGTTAAAAAATCTTTTTGAACTAGAAATATATATATAATGTCACATTCTTTTTCTAAATATATGATGTTTTTAAAAACTTCCTCGGATTTTTTCAAATTAAATAATGTTTTAAAATGTTTTTGAATATTTTTTTAAAAGTTAATTTACAAACAAATTATTTTATAATCTCCAGGAATCCAAAAAAAACATTCAAATCACTTGAATCTCTTCAAATTCTTAAAAAGCTTTTGCTTTTTTTTCAAAATTACGAATAATTACTCAAAATTGTATAATAATCGGAAATTTCAAAAACTGAAGAAAATTAAAAAAATTCCCAATAATATCCGAAAGGGTGAAAAATTAACACAAGTAATTTAAAATTAGAGCTACGCTGTGTTACAAAAAATATCGCATGTAGCAATTTTCCTCTGTTTAAAATTTTTTATCGGAAATTTTCTATTGTGGGAAATTTTCAAATTCGGTAATATCATAAACTTTGATGAATTTTAGTAAGTTATTAAATATAAGGGAACTTCAATAATAATGACAAAAATAGTAACTTTTTTGTATGGAGAAAAAGCAGATTTATAGAAATTGTTATTAAAAAATACTAAAATTTGTTATTCAAATTCAGTTCAACTGTTACCTTAAAAATGTACATTTATGAGTGAGGATTCATAATTTAAGTAATAAATTTATTTATTTGTTTAAATATTGAACTATTTTGTTAAAATGTGGTTTTTCTGTTTTTCAAAAATCTGTTTTGTTGTTTTCATTTCAAAGTCAAATTGTTTGTAAGAAAATTTATTTTTCCAAAAAAGAAACTCTATTACATGTGCAAAACCATGTCTCCGATTGCTTCAAATGTAACAGCTTGAAAAATGAAAATGAAAAATAATTACCCCAGATTAATTCCTAAGACTTGAATACTGCTGAGATAGCGTCTGTTAAATGAGGGGCCGGATCGTATAAGAGCGTATAGAATTTTCTCGTGCGAAATCATAGTCCCCTGGAGGCTTCAAAACAAATTTTGGATTTAAAATTTTTGAAGGACATATCTGGACGTGAAATGTTATTGTGCATCTTTTTTCCTCTAGACAAAAAGTTGTAGCTTTTTTAGTTTTCGAAATAAAACCAAAAAACTGACTTTTTTGAGAAACTTGATTTTAATCCGTTTTTAACTTCAACTCTTGCTCAGTGATTCAGTTTTTGTAATTTGTTAATGAAAATTTCAGGCAATGTGCTTTAGGATGTCCTTCGACTGACAATATGATAGGAATTCTAATCCGTTGTTTTCAAAAATTATTATTAATTTTTTTCTGATGCTCAGCGCGAATCGAACACTTTTAACTCCCAGCGTTTCGTTTAGCAAGGGAATTTCGACCAGGCAAATACTTCTCGCGACAAAAATTCGGAAAAAGGTATAACGAAGTTTTTTGGGAAGTTTCAGATTAAAATATTTGATAGTTTAGGAGTAGTTATGATTTTAGTGAACGTCAGCGCTGGAGTTTTCGAGCTTACTATGCACTCCGCTGTGCCATGTTCTCTCGCTAGAGACTTTTTGCTTATAATATGATCTTATGAAATTTTTTAGTGAATAACAGTTGAACAAAAATAAGTTACCAAAATGTTCATGAATTTTATATAATTTTGAATGTATTTTTCCGGATTATTTAGATTCAAATGTAGGATACTTTCATGTACATCTAATGTTTACACTGACATTCGGCTTAACAAATCTTCTTACACTTTGTCTTAATCTATTTCAAAAATTAAACAGATCAGTTAGTCCTTAACTATGATCTAAACAGTGCACATTAAATTAAATTTAAAGCCTAATAAAGTTGAATATCTCACGAAAACCCCAGCGCGGACGTTCACTAAAATCATAACTACTCCTAAACTATTAAATATTTTGATCTGAAACTTTCCAGAAAACTTCATTATACCTTTTTCCAAATTTTTGTAGCGAGAAGTATTTGCCTGCTTAAAATTCCCTCGCTAAACGAAACGCTTGAAGTTACAAGTGTTCGATTCGAGCCAAATATCAAAAAAAATTAATAATAATATAAAACATTCCCTGAAATTTTCATTAAAATTTCAAAAACTGAAGCACTGAGCACGAGTTGAAGTGAAAAACGGATTAAAATCAATTTTTTCAAAAAAATCAGTTTTTTGGTTTTATTTCGAAAACTAAAAAAGTTACAACTTTTTGTCTAGAGATAAAAAGATGCACAATAAAATTTCACGTCCAGACATATCCTTTAAAAATTTTTAATCCAAAATTGGTTTCAAAGCTTCCAGGGGACTATGATTTCGCACGAGAAAATTCTATACGCCCTTATACGATCCGGCCCCTCAAATATACTAGTGGCACGTTTTTGTGGTAATTGAATATGACTATGGACATGACTTTATGGAAGATGCATTATTATCATAGAAAAGTCCCTGATGTGCTCATTTTTTACTAACATTTTTTTTTTGCTATTTCGAATAAAGGAATCTGAAACGGAGTTCGTTAAATATACTATGGATTTTTTAGGGGTTTGTTTAATAATAATCTGAAAAACTAAAATTTGAACCATAGCTTAAACTATTTTTTGCTGTTTTAGTTGAAAGCAGCTAAGACGGGGTTCGCTAAATGTGATAAAGGTATTCTTTTCAATTGGTGAATAATAATTTTTTGACGTGAACATGGCTACATGTCTGAGAAGTCTGTGATTATTTTTCATTCAAAATTCTTTTTTGCTGTTTTCGCTGCAAGCATCTGAGACACGGTTTGCTAGATATACTAAGGGCTGCTTTTTATTGTTGTTCAATGTTACTCTGGCATGCGAATATAAACCAAAGTCTTGTGGAGATGTCTGAACTATGTTTAATTCTAAATTTCTCAGGGAATTTATATCCGGGGCACTTTTAATAACTGTCAAGGATAATAAATTAGAAAAATTTTATTTTATTTTAAAATAGTCTTATTCCGCTTATGAAAAATTTTATGATAAAAATGATAGAAGTTTAAGATTCTGGTATTGGAATAAGCGATGTGTGACGATAAGCAGAGTAGAATGAGAGGCATACATGCCGAAGCAGAGACGGTAGGTTGATTTTAACGCAGGTAGCACAAATAAGTCTGCGCTTTACAGTGATAAGGTCTAAAGATTTACGTAATTGTCGATTTATGGACAGTATCAGACTATTATAGATGCCGCTAATGTCCTCAGTGTCTGATTTCAAGTTGCCATTGTTATTCTTCTTGACAATGTGGAACATTTCCATAAATAGTATTTTGTAATAAGATGATTCTTTAGTTAAGATACTATAATTATCATAGTCAAAATTGTGTTTACATTCTATAGCATGCTTAGCATGTACGTCTTAGATTGTCCAACGCAACATTTGTCACAGTCTTTGCACAAAACTTTATATACGGCATTATTAGATTTATCAATAGGTGTTAAATCCTTTTGGCTAATAAAACATTTTAGGGCGTCTTTCATAGGTTTAAAAACTACTATAAAGTTGTACTTTTTTAGAAATTTAGCATAAAATTTTGAGACTAATGGACAATATGGAAGGACTATTCTTCGGTCTAGATTTAAATCATTACTTTTATTGTTGTTATTAATATTGTTATTATTATTACTATTCGTGTGTAATGCGTGTAGTCGTCGTTCTATCTGCTTTTCAATATACTCAGTAGGAATACCGTTACAATGTAAAGTTTGTGTTATTAGTTTTAGATTGCTCTCATGAAAGGAAAATTGCGCAAGTTTTATTGCTCGATCAACTAAGTTATTGATAACACTAATTTTATACGGAGACTATGTTATGACTTAAAATTGGTGTAATGACCAGACCAGGTATTTTGCCTAAACCAATTGGTTTACCAATTGGTTAACCAATCTAGTCATTGATAGGGTAGATCTGTTTTATGATTGCACAGCAATACAGATATAATACTACAGATATTTAAAAGCCTATTTTGCAAGTGCATTTATCGAAACATATTAGCTTCCCCCAATAGATTTTCATTTCAAAAAATGCATTATTATAAACAATTTTTAAAAAAGATACTGATATCAACATTTTTAACAAATTTTCTGCAAATTCATTCCTTAATTCCTTAATTCATTTATTAATGTTGGCACAACGAGTTTATGAAGAAATTTTTTTGCTCTCGAAGAAATTTCCCGATCCTGTGTTTTGTTTCTGAACAACAGCAATTTTAAGGGCCATCCATTGATTCCGAAGGTAAAAAAAAAGAAAAATGCAGAAAAGAAAAATATTGCACCGATTTTTAAAAATGTAAATTTTTGATAATGATTGCTAATTGCTATCACAAGCTTTGATAAATTTAAATTTATTGTTTCAAGATATTATCCTTGAGATAAAAAGAAATGATTCACAGAAAAAATAAATATTTAAAAACTCGGATGAACTTAATTTGTTTTTAAACATTTTTAAAAACAATTTATCATATTCAAAATTATTTTCGTTAAATTTTTGACAGTTAATATTTGTTATTGTTAAACAAAGTAACAAAGAAATCAGTTTATGCATAAATTTAAACCTCGATGTTGAAGAAGATTCATAACTAATTTGTAAAAAAGTTTCCATTTCTCGAGATTGAATTAACTTATTCTATTTATATTTAAGGGCATGCCAATAAAAAAAATTAAGTAGGTTGCAGAAATATAAAAAAATTATTTGTTTTTGACACCGTTTAACCGGTGACTGATGTCAATCTGTCACGATGTGATATTTCCAATCCTATGCACATTAAATAGCAATCCCTGAACATTTTAAATTTATTAAATAAGTTGTAGATTGTAACAAAACATTATATTTTATTGCTTTCATATTCTAAACCAGATATTAAAAGAAATAATTTCATTTTCTGATATATTATGGTTCTTATCTATAGTTTGTTAAAAACTAAAGAAAGAAGAAATTGGTAAATTTGGCTTCTTGACGTTTAAAAATTCATTCGGTTTAGCATCCGTCAGCGCTCCGAACTGCCTGACTAACCACCTTAAAAACCCACTACATAACTAATTTACCAAATAGCTTCGAAAAAATCCCTCTAGCAGAATTCTCATTTTCGTGAATGAAAAGGAATGTCACTTATTAGAAATTTTTTAAAATACTAAATATGATTAAAAATGTTTTAATTTATATACAAATCTATATCTCATCTCGTCTTCTTTGTTATAAAACCACTTTATTTATATTAAAAAGTCACGAGGAATAAATATCGTTTATCTAAACACTAAGGAATTTCAGGCTCACGCTTGTAAAGTTTTTCCACTTAAGTAAAACAATACCAGAAAAATTATATGTGAAAATTGCTTACAACAATAATAAATTGTTTAAAAAAATTATGTACACATCTAATTATCGCAAAAAAATTATAATTAGCGCCAAAATCTCGCATAACTCATTTTTTCATTTATGGGGTTTTTCGGGACCCTATAAGATAGAATTATGGGCGCGAAATTTTAACATTAAACGCTTATTCGTATTATCTGTATAATTGTTAAGCGAAATGTTGATTTTTAACTTGATTCATACTTGTAATATTGAGGATTCTAAACAAAAGGTACAAAAACGTGTTTTTTCTAATGGGAAATACGAGGTTTACTTTGTAACAATATGATTATATTTTATTATTTCAAAATATAAATTTCTGAAATAATTGCACAAGATTTTTAAAAAGATTTTTTATTCTAGAATTAGTTTCCAAATTGAAAATTAACTCGCAAAATAAATAGAATTTGGGTAATGGTGGGTCCATTAGTATCCAAGTCTTCTTCTGATCTAAATTTATCTTTACTTTCTCTAATTAATCGCTTGAGTATCCTCGTTTTGTGTCTGTAATAATTTATACGTATATTTCTTTCCTAATTGCTAAAACCTGCTTTGTTCAAAGTTCTCCTGTACGTTTCTTTCTTTGCTTTTTAAGCAGCCTGAATTTCATCATTCCACCTTGCATCACCAGTCATTCTTCCTACAATCGCAGTACCACACACTTCGATCGCACATCTAACAATGATATCCCAGAACATAGCCCATGCGCCCTCTATATAATTATTTCGTATAAAGGCCTTCCAAGTTGCCTTACTTACTCTTTTGATTATTGTATTTTAGAAACCTATTCGCACATCCGGTTTCTGTAGGTTCTCAATTTTGATTCGCGTTTGTTTTGTTTTCCAGGTTCTTTTTTTTCTCCATCCGCGACATAAAAAAGGACTAAAAAATGAAGAAAAGGAAAAATAAAGAAAAATCATTGAAGAATATCATAATATATTTCGAAAACAGCAAAGACTCTTAACAACCTATGAACATATGCTGAAAGTTAATCAAGTAAAATCTTTCTTTGCTCGCAGCTATCTACTTCTAATACCGTATAGAGAAAAGGTTGACAAAGAGATAAAGAGGATGTTAGAAGCCAGGGTGATTCAACGATCTAGCAGCCCATACATTAGTCCACTTGTAACAGTCATAAAAAAGTCAGCAGAGGTACTTTTCCAACGATGCAAGGGTACTAAAATCATGTCAAGCCTAGACATGACCAGTAGTTTCTGGCAAGTGCCTTTGCACGAAAATTCTAGAAAGTATACAGCTTTCCAACATAGAGGAAAAGCTATGAATTTAGCGTCGTTCCATTCCATCTAACAACCAGTACGGCTGCTTTAGTACGCTTATTGGATCACACGTTAAAAAATATTGGAGAACATATAATCACTTTCGTAGATGACATTCTAATTATCTCAGAATCACACGAACAACACCTGGAACACTCAGAAGGATTGTTCCAAAGACTGCAGATTTTAGGAATCACGTTAAATCTGGAAAAATCTCACTTTTTTTAAAAAGAGACATAAATTCTTAGGATTTACTCTCACTACAGCACGTATTCGGCCAGATCCTGAAAATCTGAGCGCAATTGGAGAGTTTCCAGCACCAAAAAATATAAAACAACTCAGAGGTTTTTTCCGACTAATTATTTTTTTCTATTCGAAATTCAATAAAAAGCACGCTGAAGAAACCATACCTTTAGTAGCCTTGATAAAAAAGGGAGTAAAATGGAATTGCAATGAAAATTTTAAAAAAATTTTGAATATATCAAAGAACTATTTTGTGAATCAACCATATTACATTTTCCAAATCCAGATGAGAAATACTATTTGGAAACGGATGCAAGTAATTATGCGCTAGGTGCGTCTCTCTATCAAAAAAATCAACATAAAGAAAAAGAGATTATAGCACTTGTTAAAATCATTAATCGAACAGATCACATGCCACTAACATTTTTAAAAACCTATCATTTCGGTAATGCTCGATTAGTACAAATAATGCGAGCAATCCAAGACTATGACATCACCGTAGAGCATTGTCCTGGAAAATAAAATATTGTAGCAGACATTCTAAGTCGGGTACTACCAGAGAAAGAATGAGAAAAGGAAACGAATGGCGAAGTAATAGCATTTCACAGCCCCATGAAGAGTGACAAGGAACAACTGACAAAGAAGAAGACAGGAAAAGTGGAGAGAAGCATAGAAAAACTGGAGGTAAACGATTGCTATGAAGAGAAAGAAGAAGATAGAAGTCACTCCCGTGCGAGAGTGACACCTATACCCAAAAAAGGCAGCCAAAAACCTCAGGACCCTAAAGGGGGAAAATGGATGAGGGAGGAAGATACTGTCAATGAGTAAAGGCTACTTGTGGACCCAGGTTAGTATCTTTCCAGAAGCCCTCAAAAGTGAACCGAAAAGAAAACCTTACGACGATGGAAATTGCAACCCAAACAGAAGTGTTTGCCAAACAGCAGCAGACCATTGAGATGCAGGAAAAAAATAAGAAAAGTAAGAGAGTATTTAATCCAAACAAAAATAATACCAACTCTAAAGGAAGCACAAGAGCTGGCAGAGGAAACCAGAGAAAGAAGAAGAATATTCAACAAACTCGAATTCAAGAGAATAGGCAACTAAAATCGAAAAAGAAGGATGATGCCACGCAAACCAACATTTTCATCGATGCTATGCGAAATGTGGCAACACAGACTCCGAAGACGGGTTTAAATTTGCTACATATTATAGCAGTAGAGCATTGCAATAAAACAAAAATATCAAGCAAGAAATTAAAACGGCTATCTAAGAGAAGGAAGAAGATGGCATGCCGAGAAACAGAGAACACCGTACAAACACAAACGGTGACCATAAAAAGAGAAAGAAAATCTCAGAAGACGGAAATAGATGAGGAAATATTCTTCTTCTTGGAGATGAAGGCAGTTCGAGAAAAACAAACAGAGATCGGCAAGAAGGATATTAAGGAAGAGACAGAGCAAGAGACAATAGAAGAAAATACCGATGTGCGAAGTATCAACACCCTTCGATTCTCCTACCGAGGCAACACGCCCATTGTTTACCAGATCAGCCAGGTTGATGCAAGGGACCCCTACGAAGAAGCAGCGAGCGTCGGACGACCAAGCACTAGGAAGCCATTAGGCCTAAGCACAATAGAAAAGGAGAATGAACCTATTCAAGAAAGAAAGAGATGCACATCCCGTCTAAGTAGGCAAGAGAATGTCTATCAAGATATCCTTAAGGCGAAGAAAACCAAAAGGATCATAATCCATCGACAAAACAAAATTTACGAAGCTGCTCTAAGGAGGAAACTAGCACTACGATGGAACAACTAGATAGAAGAGGACAAACAATGGCACCCCAGCGATGGGCAGACTCGCAAGAAGCAGGGATTAGATTATAATAACCTCCAGGATTATTCATACCTACGATTTTCACACCTGGAATTTCCAATGATTCGAATTCTAATTGAATCTAAAATTATCAATCAAAATTCAAATAGGGGGCAGTTGTAAGCTCCTCAAGCAAGCCCCTTTTAATAAAGCAACCAGACGCACAAAACCGCGAATGGACCATAGCATCTAGGCGCAAGAAAGTGCGCAGTCGCAGAAGCTCCCACCCACGCAATCCGAAGCCTCAGCGACTACGCGAAGATATAAAAAGAGGATGCTGTGTCCAGGATGGTATTAGGGAGCTCGCAGAGCGAGCGAGAAGGATCTAGAGTGTTCTTGAGGCAGGCTAAGGAGTCCAACTCCAGAAGCCGGGTTTTACTCAACTCTTAGATTCTAGTACGTGGGAAAGTACTAGAAGGTACATCCTTCGAAATCTTAGTATGAATATTAGAATCACCTAGACCCTCCGCTTCTCATCGACTACATTCCAGAAAAAGGCGAAATATCCTGAGCTTAGACTCTATTAGAGAGAGAGGTGGAAAGATAGAGAGAGACAGATAGAGCAAGGAAGAAAAGGAGTTAAAGAAGAGGCGTATTATCCTGACAATAGAAAAAGATTATCTGTGAAAAATAAATAGAAAAAGAGAGATTGCAAGTTTGTACCAAATTATTGCGGCCAAGGAAAATAATTAAAGAAAGAACTAAAACGAGTAACCTTAAATTTAGAGTCTGAATCAAAAATTCAATCTCTAAATTTAACTTTATCTGTAGCGGAGGCAAACAGATTAAAAGGTCCAGCCTTCGAAGTCGAGTACGTAACCTGCTTAATCGAGTTCTAACGTTAATTTTCCTAGGTTTGGAGATATAGATATACACATATTTTCATGAATATAAAATAAGTCTTGTTCGATTAAAAGAGTAGGATGAGTTGAAATTTCTTAAAGCTCACTGGAAGGCTATTAAATGAAAAAGTAGATTAAAAATTAAGGTTTCAACGGCCCATATAATATTTTTTAAATAAACCAAAATATTTCTTTTCTCAATAAAATGATACTAAAAAAACGTGATTTTCTTCGCCTGAATACTTTTTTGTTGGAGAAAGGCCAATGTTAATCGTTCATAAAAATATTAACTCATTCGTATTCGTTAGGATAGAGAAGAAAAAATAACTGAAATTTATCTTTTGCCACGTATAATGCATTTTGACAATAGTGTAAGTACTGAATATTTTTAAAACGACAAAATCTTTATTGATGCTTTGGCTCTAATGAAATTCTGTCGACTATTTGAAAATTGATTGCTGAGTAATAATAAAATTGTATTATTAATTAATAATTATAATTTTCCATCACGTGTCTTTTTACACATCCGCAGCTATTATTATCTCGAATGCATTAAAAATCATTGTTTATTTTGGGAAAATTTCCCCTAATATTATTTTTCCGGAATGTCGTTGCTTTCTGTTTGCTGCTTTATTGAACTATAGTAATTTATGAAACAAAAATCTTCTTTATTTAAAATATAAGAAACCTTATTTTCATTACCAGAGTATTATTTAGGTAATTTACTATTAGGTACACTGAGGAAATTGGAAACGAACAACAAAATTAAGACTTATGCGTTAAATTTGTTTTTATTCTTTGAATTTATTCATCGCATATATTCAGAGGTCAGCTAAAACATGTAAGATAACAGATCATATTGGTGTTCTAAATTCTTTTTTATCAAATTTTTCCACTAAATTCAAAATCAGTGAAGTAAAAAACAAAATTTACTGCTTAACTGAGTTTTTTGTTGGGAATTCTAGTGTGTTGTTTATACTGTATTGATTTTTTATAATGTTGATATGTAAGTCTTTGAATTTTGTAGTCTCAGAACCCATTGTTGAGATTGCCATCCTTAATAGGTACTACTACTTAATAGCTTTATAAGTAATAATTAGAACATTTCATTAATTGGGCGTCTTTCACTAATATCGAACCTAATTCCGTCATCAGGAATTTAAAGCATTTTATTGTTGTATTTAATTTTAAAATTTTCTATTGTAATATTCCACTTATCAGCCCTCGTTATTGAGATATTTGGATTATTTTTTCAAACGCTTCGACTTATTATTTTCCTGATTTAATTATTAGTATATTTTTGAATGGAAGAAGCTATACGTGATCAAATATTTACAATAATTAAAACATCTCAGAGTATGGGATCTAAAGAGTGTGCAATAATTATCCAAATTCCTGATAAGCGTAATCCTTTCTAAATCATGAAAATTAAAATTCTAATCGAAACTCTATTTCTGGTACGATTTATTTTACAGGATATCTGTAATATTAGCAGAGTAGTTTGTAAATTTAATCGTGAAAGCACCTGATCGACAAATAGGAAGTTCTGTGGTTCGATTTAGGGTAGAGGGTTTGTTAAGAGATCTTTTTTCAGAAAAAATATAATCTTAAAACTCTATTTGTTTAATATTTAGTTGCCTTCATGGTAAATCATGTGATAAAAACTCTAATGAAAAAGTGTTTTACAAACTGGTGCTCGAAGTTTTGAATGGTTAAAGAATTTTTTTCCCTTGTAGCTTTACAATCTAGATGAAGTGCCCAATAACTTAGAAGACCAAATGCAATAGCGACTAGTTCATCAAATTTGATAAATATAACTAAAGGTACATTAATTACCAATTGGTTTAGAAAAGCTTCATGGTCTAGTAGATATCTAAGTTTTAATTCTTATAATTTTTATTAAGAAAAGTTTGGCCTATTAAAAGGTTTATTCGATAGATGCATCAAATTGAGTGATTATAGACACAGGAAAGAGAATGTAGTTTCAAAAATTAGTCTGAAATTGTATCCCTCATTCAATGTAATTTTTTTGAAAAAGTTTATTCAGGTGAAACAGGTAGAAGATTAAAAAGCAGAGTTTCTTAGTTTTGATGTTCATTTATTAAAGAAGCAAGATCAAATTGAACGTAAGTAAATCAAAATAAGTTTTTTCTGATAAAACCAAATTAACCAGCAAGAGCTTGATCAGCAGGATTCGGAATAGCTATTGCGTTACGGAGGCTTTTTGGACTGATGGGTTTAAAGAAGAGTTTATTCAGTGGGTCAGTCTCTAGTATTCTCATATACGACGTGGCAGAATTGCCTGTTATTTTAATCTTAATCCATTTTGGTGCTGAATGAAGGGATTCTTCTTCGACGAAGGGACACAAAAAATATCCATTTTCACGTTCATCGGCATATCCTATTACGAATCTGCCAGTATCGTCTACTACCACTTCATGCGGTCCTTGCGCTAATTGGAAAAAGCTCGTTGCATCGGAGCTCAATTGCAAATGACGAGTATAAATTCGCAGAGTTTTCTGTCGTCGAAAGAAACTTCTAAGCATTAATTCTGCAAAAAAAAATTTTAGAAGTAATATAACTATTGTATTAACTTATAAATAAAATAGTAATTACATTGCATTAACCAAAATCAGTACTCGGGGGGAAGTTTTATATCCGCTACTTCCGCTACTGCTGGAAAACCATCCTATATTTACGCTGCCTTCCTTACTGCCTAATCAATCTCTATAAATTCCTGCTTTCTTAAAATTGCGTAAATGACCTCCCTAAATGCCCGCTAATTCACTAACTACACGACCAACCTACGTTTGCTTCCCCCCTCCTTCTAAATGAGTAATTAAGCTCCCTAACTGATACATTCCTAAATGTCCAAACCGCCTCCTTAAATTTCAACTACCTTTTTGACTGCCTAATTGACTTCCCTAAATAAATATTTCCGTCAAACTGCCTGAAAAGATTCCATAATTAACCAAAACCTTTTTAAATGCCTAACCAGTTTTTACAAATGTCCATTATTAGGCGTAGATTGAATGATTTAGAATAAGTAAAAAACATGCCATTGAAAACTTGAGTCAGATTATTCTTAAACTTACTGCCAGGTTTAGGAAACATTAACAAGATCAAAAATAGAGTGATAATCAGAATCTTCTTTTTAGCAAAATTTTCAGGAAATCAGGTTATTAACAATATGATAATATAGGGTAATATTGTTCAAAATGTTTCATTTTATATAATAGGCGCTATCTCATTTAGTCTTCCAAATTATTCGGCACTTTATCTGGGTTTTAAAGCCACGAGGAAAAATTTTTTTTATTTTAACATTCATAAATCCCTGCTCAATATTGTGAAAAATTTTGACAATTCATTAATTTTATCTTACAATATTCACGATAAAAGTTATTACTTCTATTTATGTCTGCTAACAAAAACGCAAAAAATTCCATAACGTAAGCATACTATGCACCTAACACGTTGATATTTTTTAGACCAAAATTTTATATTAAGGATGAAAGGGAATGAAAGTTTAATAATTATCGAAGATAAGAAATAATTCTAAAATTAAAAATAAATTTAGAAACTATAGATATATCATCAAACTTACCACCAGGTTTTGGAAAAATTGCAAGGATTAAAAATAGAGTTCCAATTAGAAGTCTCATTTTTGTAAATAAAAAAAAAAATACTTATCAGGATTTTTGATAGTTGAAGAATATCCCTTAGAATCTTTAATTTATATACTAGTCGCTATCTAATTTGGTCTTCTAAATTATGACGCACTGTATCCACATTGTAAATTGACAAAATAAAATTTAATTTATTTAAAGATTTGGAGCTTCAAGAATAAGATTGTAAAACCTGCTTACTTCAGTCAAAAGTAATAAAAATATTGAAGAGTCAGTATTACGCAATATTCAACTTTACCAAACTGCGGTCAACATAAAAGTTTTGGCTCGACTTTGGAAAAATTATAATAATTTTCAGAATTCATAAATTCTACTTGATAGAATGACGATAAAAATAATTTGTTTAAATCGTGTAAATTATGGAAAATGCTACGTAATCAGCTAAAACCAAATATAGAAAATTACGAACGTGACACGTTAAGTACTTCAAGACTAAAATATGATTTTTAAAATAATACAGAAGGAAAATTTATTAATATCTTATCTGATCTTATAAGTAGATTTCTACTAATATAAAAAAGCTCGCCCATCTCTAATTCAATTAGTTGAACTTTATTAGTAATTATTGAATTTTATCTAACTAATTTATAGATTTAAAATTGCAACATTTCAAAGTGTTAAAGTTATTATTAAAAAATGTCTAAGTAATAAATTACAAGAATTTAGATGTGAAGTCTCGGGATTACCTATTTGGCCTATTTGGCCGTGACATGTAGATAACACAGTACTATGTTCAAGAGGCATGTAAAATTGATATAATTCTAAATACTTTGATTTACTCAAACTGATAAAAAAAACCAATTTCAGTAATCACAATGAATAAAATGCAGACGAATTGTGTCACGCCAATTTTGTTGATGTTCCTCTTAATTAAAGAGAATCTTTGAGTCGACGTAAAATTTATGGTTACAAGAGCGACGCGGGCCGAGCAGAAATTGACAAAATTTCATAACACTTTAATCACAGTAAAGTGAAATTATGGCATTATTCTTCAAGTCATTAATAATCCTTAATTTTCATTGCACTTTCTTAAAGCATAACATTTCAGAAATATTGAGTTCAAATTTTATTGAAATCGGAACGTAAATTACTGAGATATACATCCTCAAGCGAAGGCGTCTCGAGGAGTTTTTGAGCAAGTAGGTAGCTAGGAGAAGCTGCGAATATTGACCTCCGCTCTTAAATAGTCAACACCAGTTATTTCGTTAATTTATTACATTGTAAAATGCGCAAAATATGATGGTAAAGTGAAATTTTGATTTGGTTCATTATTTTTTGTTCGTTTCCATCTTTGTAATAAGTAACTGGAAAGATTGTGTACCATTTTGAATGATAAAAGCATAATTTTCAGCTAAGTCAAGCAAAATTTAGTACTCTCCTTCTTTTATTATCACTCTAAGGTGCTTTAGAAAGAAACCTTGTTGTTTCGCATAAAATGTGTCACACTTCAGGTTTTTAACTTAAGTGCAAAGTGCTTCTATGAAAGCATCAGCGTCTGCTATTTCGGTCTTCAAAATTTTTCTATCAGTTAACTGCCAAACTTGATATATCACTGTGTCGAAACTATTCACGTCCAATAGATTAGTTAGGTACGTTTAAAAATTTTCAATGTTAGGACATGATTCGCATTCTTTAAAATGACAAGCGTCACTATGGACGTAATACTATCTATTTCTTTATCCTCGAGTATAAGGAATGTATGTGGAATTTAGTGCAGCTCTCTTCTTTGATGCGTGTTGAAGATAGTAACGGGACAACATGAAGGCCGAGACTACGATCAGGTACTGTTTCTCAGTTATTGAGTAGTTGCACTGAGCCTGGGACATCAGTTGCGTAGCGTATGTGCATGAAGCGTATCTTATCATCATCTACAGCAACCCACCTTTGTGTTATTTTTATAAATGTTCTTCTTAAATCCCAGAAACCTTGAATTACCTTGACAAAATTAAATTTATTTTGGGCTTATTGCTAGTCCGTCTTTATTTAAGCCGCACCAGTCATTGTCTGCAGGTTCAATGAGATCCTACTCCATTAATAAATTGGTCTTTGCGATCAAGGTGTCTCATAGCTTAAGTGACATCCGATGACTGTTGTGGCAAATTGATGACTTAACTTGCGTGCTGATTCTCGACAAAGAGCTATGGTCAATGAAGAGCGGGGTTCTGGGCCCTGAGGCAATCTCAATTTCAGTATCAGTATGTTGGGGCACTATAGTACAGTAAACTTACACAACCTGGGATCTCAGAAATGAGTACTTTTTGTATTATGTCTAAACTGATTTCAATTAAGATGCTTTGCCATCCTTTATCAGTCATCAGCTTTATTCTCATGCACATCTATAATACATCTGTCTAGGTGGGAAAATTTCCTGATGCCTAGGAAGAGGCGAGTATTTGCCCTGTTCCTATAATATCTTACCCTACCTCTCCAAGAAACTTCCGTCCTATATTCATCCTATGTGTCTTGTCTCCACCTTTCGAGCGCATTAATCAGCAGCAAATTACTTCACACATTGAAACAAATAATTTAATGGACACAATGCAATCTGGATTGCGTACCAGGCATAGTACACTTACAGCTTCACTCAGAGTAACTTCTGACCTTAAACTTGCAATTAATAAAAGGGAAATAACGGATGTTGTCCTTTTTGATTTTCCCAAGGCGTTTGTTACAGCTCAACATGATCTACTATTAACTAGACTCAAATCGCTCCACCTCTCAAACATGGTTGTGAAATGGGTTAAGAGTGGTGTCACTCAGGGAACCACGCTTGCACCCACTTTATTTAATATTTATACCTCTGAACCAGGTTAGTAACTGCGACATTGCATTTATCACAAATATGCTAAGGACTATAAGCTGTAACTTTCCAGACCTAATGCTAATCTTAAGAACTAATTTCAGAAGCTACGTGTGTAAATTTATCTGACGGTACAGTGGGCTTTAGCAAGTAGCCTCACACTTAAACCTACCCCTTAAATTTCCTAACTCCCTAAATTCCCGCTGCCTTAATTTCCATGATTTTAAATATTAATAAAATAAATAAGCTATTATAAATACGGTTTAGACTTAAGATACATTATTAAACTAACCGCTAGGTTTTTTTGGAAATGTCACCAAAATTTAAAATAAAGTTTAAATTAGTATCAGTCACTTTTTTGGATTTTAAAGCCCCTAGAAAAAATTTCGGTTTATTCAAACAGTCGGAATTTCAAAAACAAGATCGTAAAAAATTTGATTTAGTGAATCAGTGTTAAAACATATTCAATATTCAATATTCAATATTATTCACTAGTTCTCTTTATAAACATAAAGTCACCATACAAGTCATGGCTTGAACGTGGAAAAATTATAATAATTTTCAGAACTTATGTATTCTAGCTTACATTATTTAAGATAATTAAATAAAACTAAATATAGAGCATTAACTAATTTACACGTTGAGTATTTTGAGACCACAATTTTATTTTAGAAAGAATAAAGAAGAAATATTTCCTAATATTTCGCCTAATCAAATTAGTGATTTTCTGCTGACCTTGAGAAACTTACTTTTCTGTAATTGAATAATTAGAGTTTCATTAGTAATTATTGTGATTTATCTCAATAATTTATAGATTCAAAGACGCTACTTTCAGTGTTGTTCAAATAAATATCCATAAATTTCCAAGTAATAAATCACAGTGTTTTACATTTGAAAAGAGACAAATAACTGCATAAAAGATATAAATTACGCATTCTTTTGCGAAAAACACAATGCCCCTTAATAACAAGAGCAAATAAAAGGATAATAGAATATTTTGAAAAACAATTTTTTAAATTAAATACAATAGAAAAAACTTGGAATTCTTAATAAAAAGAAACAGGTTTCGAATAATCGAAAGAGTCCTGAATAAAAAGTTACGAAAAAGAACTTTCAGGGTTTTAAATAAACTCCAATGGAAGGTTTATTTTGAAAATGTTAAAAAAGGCGATACTGACACTGTAAATACAATTTTCTTGTTGCCATATAGTTAAATCAATTCTGAAAGACATTTTAAAAAAGTTAATAGTTAATAGTAAAAAGTTATTGCTTTCTGAAATCAGTGAAACATCTAAAAAATGTTGAGAGTAACATATTTTTTAACGATATCGTAAACAAATAATTTTAATATTTGTTAATTTTGTCATTGATTGCAGAAAAAGATTGACGATTAAAAAAAAAAATATTTTAGAACAAGTAAAATTCTTTCAATAATAGACGCTCATTATATCTAATGTGAAGAATTCCTGAAAATAAAATAAATAATCCAACGACCAAATTTGGACAAGCACCAGAAAATGTTCCAATTTCAATCTAAGAAGAAAACATTTTTATTTTTATGTTTTCCCTAAAAAATATAAGAAAGGAATTCGTTTCCGATTGAGACAAAAGTAAAAAAGAGAAAAATCCAATAGTAAATAAAATTTCGATGTTGTACACTTCAACATTTCCATAAATACTTCATTCATTAACCGATTTTAGAGAATCATTTTTTTTCTACTTTTTTCCCATTATGTAAATAAACTAATTATCCTAATTAAAATTAAATCAAGTCATTTTTTCAATTTTCAGTTTTTGTAACCGGACTGCATTCTGTAACAATAAACAAGTCTTTCATTATGGGGAATACGACGCGATCCAGATCCTCGTAAGTTTGGCAAGGGTCAATGGTCAAGGTGCAAATGACAAAACTTTTTTTTGAAAAACGGCTCTAGTTAGCAAAACAGAAGAATATTCAGATGACGTGTGCAAAATATCAGACCAAGATATTTAACCGTGCGGCCGAAAATTAAATCCCGTTTTCTAACTCGAGTGAATTTTTAGAGTCTGAAATATTTTTATCTGCTCGTATTCCTTGATGAATCGCCTATGCTAGAACGTTAGCCCTACAATGCATCTCACTTGCTCAAATTTCTTAGGTCAAAGAAATTCAAATATGGGCTATTCAAGTTTGAGAAAATTTACATTTGCCTAAGCTACATATGAGCCTTACTTTATTTAAGCGCACAATAGGACGCTCTAACCAATAAAAGTTCTCTTTAAAAGCATCCTTTACGGCAACCATATCATCTAGATACAAAAATGCGTGAAGTTTACCAAAAGAATCCGTATCTGTATTCCCAGTAGGGAGCATGAATCCATAACAGCTAAGGACGAAAGGAGATAGGAATCCCACTTAAACGACATGGCATGATCTTTCGGGCTTAAGGACTTAACTGCTGTTTGTTGAGCTGAGACATTAACTGAAGCAAACGTTTCTGGCAGGTACATGCTAATCAGCTCAAACAACCAAACGATAGTACCTGCAATTGTTAAATCAGCAACAGAATCAGAACTCATTTTTAAATGCACAGAGACATTTAAGCAACTTGCAGAAAATAGTAGCGCGAGCCTCATATGGGTTTCGGATCACAGAGGGATTAAAGAAAACAAAAAAGCGGACTAGCCGGTGTGAAGCGGTGCAGCAAGTGAATTCATAGATCCGCGACCGCTACCAGAAGTAGGAGCTTGCTTCATCAGAATAGATGTTAAACCCAGATTTGCGGAAAGGCGAAAGCTATCCTGGGCTATACGCATGGGATAGAGAGAGCCAGGGAACATTTGGTCTATATGAAAACCCCTAGCAGGGCTCAGATAGTTACTCAAATGTTCATACGACACAACTAAAACTTCAACATGCATAGAATGGTGTTTAACCCCATGAGAGAATAAATTAAATGTGACAGAGATGACTGATAGAAGAGTTTGAAACTCACAAGGAAAGCATGGTCGTGTTAAATAGTATATTGCTTAACAAGTGGTAGGCGACAGTCTATTCGTGACGAGTGCAGTGTTTTTATAACGAGCCATAGGTGAGGGCACCAAAGGTGTCCGAACCGAAGACGTTAAAATATTAATATATTAGTTAAAATATTATAACGATAAAAAGGTGTAATCATTGTCGACAACAATGAGGTTATAAAAGCACGTAAGCCTTTTCGTTGCTAGGTGCGCTAGATGCTCTAGTCAAAATTTTGAAAGAATTTAAATTGTATGAATGGAAAATGACTTTTTGATACAAATTACTAATGAATGTTTATAGTTTAATAATAAAAAAATGTTATAAGTTTAATAAGACAAAATTCAATATTTTAAATACAGATTAGTTGTACTAGCGTATATATTTCTGCACAATAAGTCGCGAGATGAGTGCGCTATAGTTGTCGCTGAAAACACCGACCTATTTCCGTCTTCATATAAATATTTTTTCTTCACTTATTATGAAAAAGAGAAATTCTTACGAAAAGAGACCTTTTCGCAATCGTGGCGTCACGGAACGCCAAAGAAGAGTCATTTCGTACGTCTTTATTCACATCATTCGAAACGCGCCATATTACATACCGATCATAAGCAGAAAACACGCCATTTTTATGATAGTGTTGTAAAAAGTATATTTATACACTAAAAAAGTGTTCAAAATAAAATTAGAACATTGCCAAAATTAGAGAACGGACATTGGCAGCAAAGCTTAGCATCGAATATGGTTTATTCCCCAAAAGGAAAAATTGCGTGGACGAGAATAAATGTATTTTGCTGTTAACTATTGTCATCAGACCTGTCTCTTTGCAACAAAGACAAGGACAATTACAATAGTGGATTTTGAAAAAAGGTTGCAAAAACTTTTTCCGTTGCCCAAAGTTAAAAGAGAAAGTCAAAAGAGAAAATTTGCAGAAATCTGACGTGCTAGTAGTATAATATTAACGACAGGTCTTATAGTTGATGAGAGAATTAGACAAGGAAATTACAATATTTCGCAATTCCTTTTATGTTTGGCAGTTTTTTTTAGAATCTTCTTCATACAAAACAAAATTATTTTTTTACCAAGCTTTGAAGTAATCGTCAATTTTCAATTTCTTTGCAAAACTCCGCAGTATTTTTGTTTATTATGTTTGCTACTACTGTTGTAGATTTCGTAGGTTCTTGCTTTTATTACTCTTGAAAGGTATCTTTTATATTATCAAATTTTCTTTTTTAAACCTTAATTATATTTTACCTTCATCTATTAATCCTACTACCTTCAATTTTACTTTTGGAATTGAAGGCCTAATGCAAAAATTTAAAAATTGTTTTACTTACTAATTAAAATTTTATTGTTAATTTTATGAATCAAGTCAGCGATTAAGTAAATTTGAAAATGCATGTATCCCTCGAGCATCCTTGATAGGAAAATTCAATGCTAACTCCTGTAAAAAAAACCAGAATCAAACAAGAATGAAAATACTTGGGAAAGAACATCGATGTTGGAATAAAAAAAAGGGGAAAGGGGATCGATATTTGAAAGAATTGGGAAAAGGAATCGAGATCTACACACCAGTAGTCGGTCAAAATGCTTGGAGAGCTGGAAAAGGGCTTTATTGACAGTATAGATGGACTTCTGAGAAAAGACATAAGCTGGACTGATATTAATACTAAAGACCCAGTTCATGCCAGATGTTATGGTTTGAGAAAGATTCAAAAAGATGGCTATCCCTTCAGAACAGTTCTTTCAACTATTAATAGTACCACTAAATTTTGAAATCAAAACTTCAGTTTGATTATCAAAGAATGTATTTCAACTTCAAAACACAATATTAAAAATAGCTGGCAATTTAAAAAAAAAATTACTATTCAAACAACGGTCACGGATGTCTACGTAATAATTTCTTTGGATGTTGTTGCAATGTTTCCGAATATACCCCTTGAATTAGCTGAAAAGTAAATATCAAATAGATGGGATGATATTATAGTACACACTCGATTATGTCAAAAAGATTTTATTGAAGGGATAGTTTGGTACTCTCATAGGTTCAGTGATCTTTCTGATCTTAGCAGAAATAGTTATGGAAGATAAAATAAAATAAAACTAATACAATAAAATTGGTTCTTGCTTTCTAGAAATTGAACTTTGTGTTGCCTTTTTATTTCCGGTATGTTCGCGACACCTCATTATGTGTTTCTCTTTCAAAGTTGCAGATGTTTATTGATGCTTTTAATAGTTTTAATTCAAAACTTCAATTTACTTATGAAATAGAGCAGAATAATGGAATGAGTTTTTTGGAAATAGAAGTGATTAGGGACAAAAGAAGTGATTAGACAAAAGTTAATTAAGAAACATATTGCATTTTAATTTCAGCAAATAAAAAACAAAAAGAATAATATTTTATCCGCAGATAATCAGAAGCAGTTAAAGAAATAGAGCTCATTTAATACTTTTGTTCTTCTATCTTTTGGAAAAATTTTTAAAACTATTGAATTTACGTCAGAAAGTTTAAAATTTATAATATTTTCCATGTACCACTTAAAATGGATTCAGTGAAAAATTTTTGCAATGATCATTTAAATAATTTTGAAAAAAGTGGTGTCGTTAGTTTCTTATTTTTTACAAAAGCTTGTATCAATTTGATGATTGGACGTTGAATAGGATTTCTAATTTGAAAGAATCGTTGGTAAAATAAAGGAAATCACAAGAAATTATAGAAAATCTTTGTCATGTTATAAATAAAGTTATAAACATGAATAACATCACAATTAATGTTATTAATACAAACAATTTAAGGGATAATACAATTTTTTCGTCTAAAATCAGTTATTACTAAAAAAAAGTCAGTATAAAAATGTTTTGGCCATTGATTATTTTTTATTTGTGATAAGCTAGAATAATAGAATTATAATTTTTCTCTGTTTTATAATGCTCGCAGATAAGACAGTCTTCTGTGATAAATAAGTAAAAGAAACATTGAGATTCATCATATTTAAATATAATTTTTTTAAATTATGCTGCAACAAATTTGGACAAAATAAAATATGATTGTAAATGTTCTTAGTTTATATTTTTTCAAAGAATCATAGAAAAATTCAGATTTAGGACATTATTATTTATCTAATTCACTGTCAGGTAGAATTTGGAATTGCAAGCAAATGCAAAATAATCAAATACTAACTGAATATGTTTTTTGGACTTCCGTTTCCGGCATGAAAGTTTAAAGTAGCAAGAATTGTGGTTGCTGAGTTTTTTCGATAATTTTAGTCAAATTTGAGGTGAGTGAATTGGGGGAGTGTATAGAAGGGTTTGGATGAAAGAGTTTGTTTGAGGAATTGTGAAATTGGAAAAGGGATTAGGATATTTTTGAGGATTAAATAGAAAAAATAGAGAGGAAAGAAAGAAACAGAAACGTTGTGATAAAGGGTATAAAACCAGAGGGAGTGGACGAAGTACTAAAAAAGATTGATGCAAAAGTAGAGTTAGAGGAAGTGCGAAGTATCGGAAGAGAAGAACGAAGAGTGGAGAGAATGGTACTAGTTAAACTAAAGAAATGGGGAGATAAGAGGAAAGTAATGGTAAAGAAGAGCATGTTTTATGGGACCTTGGAGAGAATAGCGGATGATTTGACATGGGTACAAAAGAGGATGCAATATAAGTTAAGGAAAATAGCGGAAGAGGAAAGAAAAAAGGGAA
>JAAAKG020052623.1:0-18287 GCA_010014905.2 Druon quercuslanigerum
AATGCCATCTGTGATATGATCATGAAGAAAAAAAAACTTTATCTTTTTTTTCTGGAAAAAAGTCTAATTTCCCCGGAGTATATCCCCTATTAATCCGACACAGATCACCCAGCAGGTAACTCTAGCCGCTACGGACACGGTCAGTTGGATGTGAGTTCTCAATGGAAAATCTCATAGTTAATATGTTAACTAAGAAAGATTCCTCAGTCCAAAAAGTACCAAGAAAATTATAATTATTCAGAAAAATTTTAATTTGTCAGAAAACTTATCAACTTATCGTCAGTACCAAAAACTATTTCTGAACTAAACTTGTAGTTTATGCACATCTTAAATAAATTTATACTAAGTTTTTTTAGGTGGGACGATGGTTGTGGGGGCTAAAGCGTCGCCTTTGGACCCACTCTTTCAGCTTGCGGGTTGGACTCTTGCCTCTCACTCTGGAAGAGCCTCGCCTGCCAATGCGGTATCAAGGGAGTATTGGTCATCAGCTTTTGCTCTCGGTGATTCGGAATTGTGAGGTGATTGTGGGGAGGACGGGTGCAAAGGAATAGGAAAGAAGGTGCAAGAAAAATGGAAACCCTTAGAGGACGCATTAGAACCTTCCATTTTAAATTGACCAAGGTCGTTTGAAAAGGAAGTAATAATACAAAGTTGGTGGGAATGAGGAATAGAAGGGGTGAAATAGTATAAAACATACGTATAAGAAAACGATTGTAGGGACCATTTCAAGAAAAATATTGGGAGTTTGAGGTACGCGAAAAAATCCCATTATAAGCGTTTGTACATCTGCAATTAGAAATATAATTAAGAACTTAGTGCTAGTGTAGATTTTATTTACTCCTATATAATTAAGTATGGTGACGAATATATACGTTACCAGCTGTATGAGTTGATAAATTTCTGTATCTAGATGGGATAAGTTGCAGATAAATTGAAAAAGGCAATTATCGTACCAACATATAAAGGAAAGAAGAAGAAACGCAATTAAAATAATTACAGAAGTATCAGCTTACTAAATACTACCGTCGAAATATATTTAAAAATATTTTATCATAGGACAATAAAAATAATGGATGAATCTATGTGAGAGGTCCAATGTGGATTTATGGCAGGAGGATCATATGCAAATCAGGAATTTAGCTTGAAGGAGATCATAGAAAAAAGATTTAGAATAAACGACAAAGTTTTTTGTTTATTTGTTGACTTAGAAATAGCAATTGATAAGGTAGAAAGCAGCAAAGCGATAGGAAGGGTTAATAAGAAACTGAGTGACTGGTTCAGTGTTATGTAAGGTGTTAGATAAAGATGCGTTATGTTCACTTGGCTGTTTATTATGTGCATAGATAAGTGATAATGGTATTTATAACAATACCTTTGTGTTCTCCAATCTAACAGAATTTGAAAGAGGAAACAGAATTATCTGCTCAAAATTAAGAAACGCCAAATGCATCACAGTAATTCGGCAATTGAAGGGTTATTTTGCCAAAACTTAGAACTGGTAGGAGCTTTGTAGATGTTAAGAAACTGTGTTAATCACAAGCCGTATAGTTGTGAGACTATTTTAACCGCAATCGTGGCTTTGCGCTTTACAACACGCACTAAACATGTTGAACTTATATTTATAAGACGCTAGGGTACCAGCAGCAGCTTAAAAGGCGCTTTTCTCAAGCACATGTCGCACTGTAAGAAACTTCTTAGACAGCAGCGAAAAAAAGACCTCCAAACTATACCATGCTTCTAATTTTGTGCCCAATACAGCATCATCGCCAAAGATTTTAATCACTGTATTTAATTACCTTTTAATATCCTCACCCCATTAGCCATTTGACTTAGTCGGTGGCTATGATGAAAAACCGTGTTCATCCGAGAACAAGATGAGTGGTTTGACTGTCGCATTGCTACAGATAAGGTTTCTCATGATAGACAGAGAACAAAATGTACAGGGAATAAGAGGAACACCAAAACCCGTAGGAAACGTTTAAAGTTCTTTGAGTATTTCAAACCGCTTGTCGCTTTCCAAGGTTTGCCAGTTAAAGGTAGCCGCATCATACTAATCCCAACATCGTAATGCGTGAAAAAACGATAAAAGATTCTGCATCATCGACATTGCTGAACTAGTTCACCAGAATTTGCAGGCAACCTGTATAACCAAGATTCATAAGTATAGCGAGCTAAGGCATGAACTAAAAACAATTCGAAACAATGTAAGAAACTTCCTAGATCATCAAGAAGCCCGCAAATAAAAGCCTATGTAGTGGCAGAAGGCACCTCTCAAAAAACATACAGAGTTGTGTAAGAGTAACAATAAAAGACAAACTCAATACTATACCACGCTCCCAATTTCGTTCCTACAGCATGATCGCAAAGATTGCAAGCATCGTATTGAATTAAATTATAACATCCTTATTTCATCAGTCACTGGACTTATTCCATGGCTGATGATGTCAAACCTGGTTCACCCTATAACATGTTTGCGCGAAAATAATAAATAATTAGGAAATAAAACTAAGTAAATGAAATTTAATACTAGATAATAATACAATGTAACAATTTTTTTTTGCTTTTTACCTATGAACTTTGTGTTATTTTTTAAATTAGTCTTTTTGAAAACTTTGTATTTTCTCAAGCTTTCTGTAAGAATACTTAGAGCCTGCTTTATATTTTCAACCATAACCAGTCTATTTTACATAATACTTCTTAGTTTTCAAATTTAATAACCGAAATTTCTTTCGAAAAAGTGCCCAGAATTAAGTCTATTGCACTTGTAAATCTACGGTGCAACTTCGGGCCAATCATAATAATTTTTAACAAATTTTCCAACCCACGATGCGTATCATACTCTGTTTCTCTTCCTGAACGACTCAGATACCTTTTAGCCTCCGTAGCGAAAACTTGTTCTCCAAATTACACTTTAAAAATGAATGAATTTTTATTCTTGTGTCAACAAATTAAGTTTTTTATTTAGTAAAAGACATAACCTTACCTTTTTAAATAATTTCTACATTTTACCATTAAACACACATTTTTTATCCCCATAAATATTAAGGTTACTATCTTAAAATATTTTAAGGTTTTATCCATAATTCCATTTTCGCCATCCTTTTAAAAGTTTGAAAGAGTTTGCAAATTGTATTATAGTAGCAAAATGTTAACAACGAAATTATTTACCAATATTGAAAGAAATACATTGACAATAATATTTATAATTTTATTCAGGTTTATAGAAAAATTCAAAAACAAATTGTATCATGGAATGTAAATATTATTTTTTTATTGACTACATATATTGATAATGCAGAAGATATGTAATCTTTATTGATATATCTAATGTATTAAAGCTCATCTTGTATTATTAAAGTGTTATGAATAAAAACCTTTTGCTATTTATAAAAAATGTAATCATAAATTTAATAACAAAATTGTCTCTGTCAAACATAAATTTTTTAAATTCAAATTTCTCATTTGGAAATTGTTATCGACTAAAGTCCATGAAATTATAAGAAGCAACCTGAAAACGAAGAATAAAAATAATATTCACCCAGGACGTGACTAATTAGGTTTTTAACAACAATGTGCTTGATATTTTAGAGATATTAGATCAGATTCTGCACAATTAAAATAAAAGCTTTTCACTTTACAGATTTTTTTTTCAATTTTGAAAATCTTTTTATATATTCCCTTAGATTTATTTTCTTACAAAATTCAAAATATATTTTTTTTTAAATCTTAAGATAGAATCCATTTCAAATCGGCAGCGGTTTTTCTGAAAGAATTAAAAATCGTCTTTTCCAAATTTAAATGCTTTGTGAAAAAACTTTTGTAGCTAGGAGAATTCTTTTTTATTACATACGAATTTTCTACTTTTTTCGAAACAATGACAGATACGAAAAAATGTTATCATAAAACTTTGCACGTCATCATCAGTAGAAACTTTTAAAAAATGGTTATAAAAGTAAAAAAGGTGGGGTTTTTCCGAAATTATACTTTTTTAATATTTACAAAGTTTGAAGAAAATAATAAAAAACTAAGAAACCATTTTTAAGACAAGGAGAATTTTTTCCCCTAAAAATGAAGTTGTTGAGTTTTTTCGTAAGCTATGATAAATCGGTTTTTTTGAAAAACAAAGCACAAAAATCAAATACGCATAACTTTTTAGAAAAAATTCCGTTTGCTAATCGGAAAAATACGTATTGCCTAATTTCCTCTAAAGCAAAACATATTTCGCCCTCTAGATTCTTAATAAAACTATATTTACTTTCAAAGTTCTCATATTCTTTTGATTATTGGAATTTCTTTCAGAAATATTTTTCAGACAAAAATAAAAAAGAGGAAAGAAAAATATAATCTGAGAATCTCAGGTATCCAAGAGAGAACACTTGTTCTCTTGTGCTACTGTTTATATTTTCTTTGTCGTGATAAGGGTGCTGCATAACTGCCGAAACGTTGGTAATGTCTTTTTATTTTTTTATTTTTTATTTTCAATGTTCTTTTTCTTTGATTTGATAATATTAATAGTAGAAAAAGACGAAAGAAAGAAAAAGAGAGGGAAGGGTATGTGGTTGGTTGCCTTCTCATTTTTCTCTCCTCTTTTTTATTTTTGTCAGAAGTTTTTGTTTTTAACAAGAATTTTTTTTAGATTTGCGTTTAATTGTTAGGTGTGGTCAAAATTAGGTCACTGGATTCTTTTTTTTGACAGGAGTTTTCATCATGTTGCCCATTTTTTTTATATTCAATTAAACTTTTCTTTTCAAATTTATAGTGCATCTTGTATATATTTGTAAAGGTGGAAGGAGAGCTCGTACGCTATAACATTTAAGAAGTAAAAATTATTATTCTTAACTATTTATAACTAATTATTCACGAAAGATGTCATTCATTTCAGGAAGATCTTGGGACTAAGAAGGAACCAGGTTTTTAGTTGAACCAATAATTCAAGGACTAGAAGCAAATGTTTTTCGTACATTTATTTAATTCAGTGGTACATTATTCTCATTGGAAAATACAATTTCGTTTCTGAGTTTGGACTGACGGCTTAAAAGCAGGTAATTGTAGACCATTTGTCATTATTATTGCACTGGGGAACATAATAAAATTTTTGCATGTAATCTGTGTAAGAGTGGATTAATTGAATTGCTTAAAATATACGAAAATCAGATTTTTTAAAGTGAAGCTTCCTCTACCTTCAATTGATTTGAACTTTCTAATCCAACTAGAAAGAACAAAATAAACTTAATTTTAGTTAAAAATGCTTTATTTTTTGTTTAGTATCTTGAGCCTGATGATCCGCCCGATGATCGGCTCGATTGTCCGCCCCAAGATGTCCTAGGTGTTCTGCTCGATGATGGAGTCGATGATCCGCTCTCTGATGGGCTCGATGGTCCGCCCAATTCGAAGTTCGACATTCTCCTCGATAGTCTTTTCAATGATTTTCTCGATAGGGGTTTCGGTGGTGGGCTCGTTGCTCTGTTGTTTGATGGGTATATCAAATGGCGAACGTATGGGTTCGGGGGGTAATTGTCTTTATGTCTATGCTGAAGTGGAGGCACCCACTCACAGTATTTGTCCAAAAGTCTGAACATGCCAAAATTATATTGATCATTGTAGTCGTACATCGTGAGCGTATGGACTATTTTAGGTTCACCTTCTTCGTTGACTTCCGCCATGACATCGTAAAGTCCGTATTCATTTTTATAGTATATTGGCAATTGATACTTTTGTACATCCCTTCCAATGATGGTATTCTTTATCATAACTACATCTACAGCACTAACCACGTGATGATCCTCGCGATTATCGAGTCCGTTTGTTTCGTCGTACATGATCGTAATATTAGGAAGTTGATATGGTTCCATTCTTACTATTCTACGATGGCCACGTTGTGACAGACTGTATGGATGATCCCACCAGTTTGAAACCTTTTCAATATTCACGCAAACTGAAATATTAGGACAAAGTTTTTTTTAATTGCATTATTACACCTTTGAGCCAAGTCTCTTTCGGGGCAGGCGTGAATCGTTAAACTACTGGGTTTCAAAGAAATTATACGGTATATAAGGTGGTCCAAATAGGTTCACTTAAAAATTATACGTTCAGTTTTTTTTGGATCGATTCCCCACCCCAGCCAATTTACTTCTTTTCCGGAATTAAAGATTTCATTTTTTTAAATCGGCCAACCATAATCCGTGCACCTTGACTTTCGAAACTAACATGGGGTTTCAAATTGGAAAAGCTAGATTTTTGAACAAATGCAAAAAGTTCAGCTTCTCTTGTAACTTCTTGAGAAATAAAAATTTATTCACCTCCTACGAAATATTCAAAAAATAATATTCGACCCAAAAAGCCATTTTTTTTAAATGTTCAACCTGAACTTTATTTATTTTTTTTTTTTTTATGAAATAATACAATTTATGAATTTTAAGAGCAAGCTTTCTCGTTTTACATTTTCAATAATTATTCAAACAAAAATTTATTGTAAATCGTGAAAAGTTATTATTTTCTGAAAAGAGTAACACATTAAATAATGTTGCGAGTAGTATTTTTTAACTTATTTGCAAATGATTTAAACAACTTTAAATTATTTTAATAATTTCTCACGCTTATAAGTCTTGACAAGTAAATAGCTTTTAGATTTAATAACGTAGTTACTGAAAGCTAAGAGTTATGTTTTTGTGGAAAGAGAATCTATAATTATAAAAAAAATTTTAATTTAGTTGAAAACTTAATAATTTTGTTAAAAACGTGTCTTTTTTGGCTGAAAATTTAATGTTTTTTGTTGAAAACTCGTCTTTTTGCTTCGATTATTCAACTACTTTTGTAGGAAATTTACTTTATGTTTAATATTCCAATGTTTGTGTAAAAAATACAACTGCAAATCTTTCTTGGTTGAAAATTAAACTGATTTTTGAAAATTTGTATTACTTGTTCCAAAATTCGCCTGCATTAGTCGAAAATTTTACATTCTTTTAATAATAACAACTGAAAAATCTCGAACAATAAAATTCCCGACAATGTAAAATTCACGGATTGGAAAATTCCCGAAGAATGAAATTTGCAAATAATAAAACTGCCGAAAATAAAAATACCGAGTTGGAAAATTTCGGAATATTATAATTCGCTCATAATAAAATTTTCGAAAAATAAAAATACTGCATAAAATTTTCGAATAATAAAATTTCCGAATTATAAAATTCCCAAATAATAAAATTACCAGCAATTAAAAATGTTACCGAATAATTATATTTAAAATATTTCTAACGTTTAAAATTTTGAAAATTATTATTTGAAGTTAAAATAACAATAAGTGCATAGTATTTAGATTTTTATTTACCCTTTTTGTATTTTTACAAATATTATGCACATGAAAAAAGTGCGTCACCCAGAAATATTTTATTTAAAATTATTGTTATTTTGAATTCAAACAATAATTTTTGAAATATAAACCATTAAAAAGAAATTTTTAATTTAAAATTAATTATTGTATTTGCAATCAATAAAAACTTTTTATAAAAACTTATAATTATTTAAATTCGGAAATTTTCCATTTCGGTAATATTCTTAATTGCCGCCAATTTTATTATTCAGGAATTTTCCAATTCGGAATTTTTATTTTTTAGCAATTTCATTATTCGCGAATTTTATTAATTATGAATTTTTTAATTGAGGAATTTCACAGAATCAGGAATTTTATTTTTCGGAATTTTTCAGTGGTCCCGAAAATTAATCTTCTTTGGTTCAGGATTCAATTATTTTTGTTGTTGTTGTTGAAAATTCGTCTTTTTGTTTTAATTTCACTGTTCATGGTTTAAATTATAATCTTTCTTAGTAGAAAATGATAGTACTTAGTTGAAGTTTAAATCACTTCATTAAAAAATAAATTTTTGTAAGATTTATAATTTTACTTTTAAAAAACCATCTATTTTATTAAATTCTTTTTGTTTGATCAAAGATTTATCTATTTAATTAGGAATATAACAATTCTACAAAAAAAGTAATTCTTTTCAGTTACAATTATTCTCTTTAACTAAAAATGTAATATTATTATTTTTTATTACAAATGCAGCTTTCTTTATAAAAATATTAAACAGGCCATTTGCTATATTTTTCATTAAAAATTCATCTTTCCCTTAAAAATTTTAACTTTTGATTCTGTAAATTCAATTTTTTTTTAAATATTTGTCCTTTTGGCCTCAAAATTTAACAATTTGGTTGAGAATACGACTATTTTTTGTTAAAGTTTAGTCTTTTTTATTGAAAATGCAACCAGCGGTGAATCATTTATCTTCGAAATTTGTACATAAAAATTTAAAAAAAGTTTTTGGCACACGGTCTAAGAAGTGCTTAAATGCCAAATTTCATACTTTTGTAAAAGTTAGAACAAAATTTAAAGGATCAATTCTACGCATTAAAATATTAAAATCCTTAAATTCCTTGAATGTGTAATTTAATTTTGTGGGAAAAATATATATTAAAATAAAGTAATAAAATTAGCTATTTCAAAAATATATAATTTTTTATTTATTCTACCTTTTGATGCACTTTTTCCAACTTAAGACAATTATAACTATTTTAAAAATATTTATCAGTCCAAAAAAATTCTCTTCGAAGAAATCTAATACTGAAATTAAATAAATATTTTTTACTAATAATTACATAAATAATTATAAGAGATCTTAATTTAGCTGAAAGAAATTTATATTTTATTTAAAATAATAATTTTAGTATCTATCTTTTAGTATCTATCTATTTTGGTTGAAAATTCATGTATTTTATGACAAATTAAATTTTTTTTATTTAAAAGTAACATTTTGTTTACATTTGTATTTTCGATTCGAATATACAAAAGTTTTGCAAACATTTTTCTTCTTGTCTTGAAAAAGCAACAACTCAGTTTAAATTTTTTTCTTTTTTGTTCTAAAATTAGAGTTTTTCGTTTAAAAATTGATCTGTTTTGGTAAAAAAAACCTAATTCATATTTGATAAAAATCCAAAAATTTTGTTAAAAATGGTTGATTTTTTGTTGAACTAAACTGTGTTTGATTTTAATCAAAATATTTTTTTTCAATGCATGTATTTTGTCAAAAATTAAACTTTTTAATTTTGTTTAAACGTAACTTTTTTATTTAAAATTCATATTTTCGGCTCTTAAATGCAACGTTTTTGCAGAAAATTCACCTTTATTATTTAAAAATCAAGAATTTAGTTACAATTTTTTTCGTGGTTCAAATTTTGGCTTTTTTATTTTAAAACTTATGTACTTTGGGGAAAAAATAAAATTATTATTTTTGAATCTTCAATTAATTTGGTTGAAAATTAACAATTCTGGTAAAAAATGAAATACATTGTTTGAAAAATAAAGAACGTTTTTGTTGAAAATTCAAATCTTTTTTTTTGAGATGTGTCGAATCAGGTTTTCTTTTCTGATTGAAATTGTAACTACTAGGTTCGAAGTTAATATACTTTGTTAAAAATTTAATTATTTAGGATTTACAATTTTAGTGGATAATTTATCTTTTTGGTTAAAAAATCTACTATTTGTTATAAAATTAACTTTTTAACGAAAATTGATATTTTTGGTATGAAAGTTTAACAGTTTCTCTGAAATTTTCGGGAAAAAATTGGGAAATAAATCTTTTGGTAGAAAGTCTAAATTTAGTTTAAAAATTAACTTTTTTGTTGATAATCAGGCCTTTGGGCTTAGAACTTAATTTTTTTCAGGAAGCAAAAATTTATTTTTTTGATAAAAGTGCAACTGTTTAATTAACTTTAACCGATTACTATTTATTTTTGAATTAGGGTTTTACGAATTTTAATCTTAGTTATTTTGTTTTTTAAGTAACGAAATTAAGGAAGTAAAAATGTAATTTTTTGGGTAAATAGTTACCTTTTTTGAAAAGTAACGTGACTGTTAACACTAACAGTTAATATTTAAAGTAACTTGAGTTACCTTAAGAGTTATTTTTTTACGTCCTTAATTTTATAATTTAAAAATCAAATTAACTAAGATGATAATTCATAGAAACTTAATTTAAAAAGAAATTGACATTAGTTAAAAAAAATTTTACTGAAAAAAAAGAATTCTCAGCCAAATAGTTAGAATTTTACACCGAAGATATTAATTTATTTAAACGAAATTTTTTTGCAAAAGAGATACATTTTTCAACCAAAATCAACACTTTAAAAAAAATTTGAATTCTTAACAAAAAATTTCGTAATTTCTCGACCAGCTAATTGAACTTTTCAACAAAATATCTGAGTCCTGAACCGAAAAAAATTAATTTCTTATCAACTATTTGAATTTTGAACCAATAAATTTGGATTTGTAACAAAACAGAGAAATTTTAAAACCAAACAACCAAATTTCAAGCCAAGAAAAAAAAGTTTTCACTAAACTTTTGAATTCTTAAGGCAAAAAAGATGAATTTTCTACAAGAAAGTTGTATTTTCAAACCGAAAAAAATTTAAAGAATTCTTCTTTATCTCCTTGTGTTTCAAAGATCAATTGTGTTGTTAAAAATTTATTTTTTTCGTTAAATATTCATTTCTTTATTCAGAAATTTAACTTAATTGAAATATTTTTATGGTTAATATTTAATTTTTTTTTAATTTCATTTTTATTTACATTAATCATTTTTCCTAAAGCATCATCTCTGGAAGAAAATTGAAACTATTGTTTTGAAAATTCATTTTTTCCGATTGAGAAATATTTTTTAACTATATATGTAACTGCTCCATTTTATTTGCAAATTCAAATTTTTATAAAAAAAAACTTTTTATAAATTTATATTATTGTCCGAAAATTAATTTTTGGGTTGAAGATTCATGATTTTAGTGAAAGTTTATATTTTTGGGTTTAATATTAAACTATTTTGTAGAAAATTATTCTGTTTGGTTTCAAAAAGCAACAATTTGGTTAACAATGAAAATATTCTGATTACAAATTTAACTCTAAGTATTAAATTAACTTTATTATTGTATAATCATACTTTCATGTTAAATATTAAACTGTTGTATGAAGAATTCATTTTTTTTGTATAACATTATTTTTCCTTAGCAAAAAATTCATCCCTCTGCTTAAAAATTTAATTTTGTTGTTAAAAATTCGATTTTTTTGTGCCTATAATTAATTTTCTGATCTAAAATTTATCTATACCATTTTTGGTAGTAAATTTATTTTTTTAAACATTACAATTTAAATATTTGGCAGAAATTTTGTATATTTTCTTAAAAATTATTTTTTTATTGAAAAACTAATTTTGTTTCTTGTAAATTCATCTTTTTGTCGAGAACTTTAACTATTTAGTTGAGATTTCTTCCTCTTTCGTTAAATTCGCTTAATTAAAAATCATATTTTTTTTATTTATCGAAAAATAATTAATCAAACTGAAAAACTAATAATTTAATTTATGATTCAAAAAACATATTCTTCAGCTGATAATTCATTTATTTTGCTGAAAATTTATCTTTGTTGCTTAAAAATTTATATTTTTGTATGGAAATCAATTTTTCATTTGAAAAATTATGCTATTTTATTTTTGGATAAAAATTTAACTGTTAACGGAATACAAATCTGTAAAAAAAAAGTAATTGATCAATCGGATTGATTGGTACTCAATTTTATCGAAAATTAAATAAAATTTTATGTATTCCTTATACAAATTTGGTTTAAATCGTTTGGATGGATCACGCCTCAGATGTGGGAAGAGGTGAAAAATTTAATTTTTTGCAATTAATTAACAACAGTGCATTTTTTATATAAGAGAATAAAATATTTTGTTATAAAACACTATAGATTATTAAAAATCGATAAATAATTTTAATTGAAATGTATAAATCGAATCCATGTCCTGATTTAATAATATTGTACCATTTATTAAAGATAACAAATAAAATGGTTTCGTTAATTTAATTTATTCCAAATTGCCAAATACGACTATATAAATTTGTGAACTCGAAGTTGGCCAAGTAATTTGAGGAAAAATATTCATGATAAAATGTATTTTTAAAACTTCTCAAAATCATGATAGAAACAAATACTAATAAAAAGTAAATGATAATAAATAATTTTAATAAAAAAATTTTTGGTACGAGTGATTGATAATGTAAAAAAACCCCACCAAGATCCAGATTCGTGGCATTTTTTTAAAGGGAAAACCTTAGTTTTCTTAAATATTTGTATTTCCTTCATAGGTTCTTTTCCTCTTTGAAAAGAAAGGAAATAATCGAAATTAATGATGCTTGTACAATTTCAAAAATTTAAAATGACTTGCAGGTTACTTAAATTATCAGCTATGTTTTCTTCATTTCCTAGACAATTAAGAATAATATTTCCCTTTGATTAAGTAAAAATGTAAAATAAATAAAGCCTTCATAAGCCTAATTGGAAAATTTAAATTTTTTGGTAATAGCAGAAAAAGTACTAATTTTTGTCCTTTTTTAAGTTATGGACAATGCTAATTTATTTAAATCTTTCCATATCAAAGTTGCAACATTATGAATTAAATCATTTTATTTGTAATGATTATCAAAAATCTGAAAATTGAAGCATACTGAAAGTTTTTTTTCAGTTAAAGATTATTCATTTCATCTAAAATTATCACTTTTGAATAAAAATTTCTCTATTCTAGATGAAAATTCAAATCTTTTATCAAAATGCATTGTTTTTGTTGTACAAAAATTGTCTATGTTGTTAAATATTCTTAATATTTTTAATTGAAATTTTTTTCTATTCTAGTTAAAAATTCAACCATTTCGTGAAACCGAATTTTTGCTTTTTGAAAAACCAACTATGTTGTTGAGAATTTTTTTTTTTTAGTTGAAAATTCAAATATTTCGTTAAAATGTATATTTTTTGTTGTTGAAGATCTTACTATTTTTTCCAAATTTATTCTTCTTGTTAAAATTTCATTTCTTTTTTTTTTTAAATTCAAACATTCCGTTTAATAATAATTCCGTTTAATACCTAATGTTAAAAATTATCTTTAGTGATTCATAATGCAACTATCTTTCTTAATATTTTTGTTTTGCTTTGGATAAATCAACTCTTCTTTATTTCAAATTAAAATTTGTAATCGTAAAAAATAAAATAAAATAAAAAACGAATTTTTAACAACAAAATTAAATTTTTAAGCAGAGAGATGAATTTTTTGCTAAAAAAATTAATGTTCTACCAAAAAAAATATTAATTAATAATTAATAAACTTATCTTTTTTGCTTTAAAAATAATTTTTGAATTGAATGTTTATCATTTTAGTTAAAGATTCAAGTATGTTGTAAATTAACTTTTTTCTTTAAAATTCATACTTTTAAGTACAAATTTAAGTGATTGGTTAAAACTGAAAGTATTTTTATACAAAATTAAGTCTTCTTATGATAACCTAACTATTTAAAAAAAAATTCGCTATTTTCGAAAAATTTTACTACTGCAAAACAATTTCATTTTTTCCCAAATAGTAAAATCTTTTAGGCTCAAAAATTCAACTATTGTAGATAATTTATGTATATCTTAGGCATAAAAATAAACAAATTAGGCTGAAAATCGAAGCATTTTTTTAAAATAATAATTTAGTTCAAAATTCATCTTTTCTATTAAAAATTCAACTATTTGGTTAAAATAAATTTTCTTTCATTTTTTAAGAATATGTTTTTTTCTTGTTTGAAATTTTGTTTCTTTGTTTAAACAATGAACTATTCCGTTCTTCATTAAGAATTTACTATTCCTAGTTAAAAATTTAATTCATTAATTGAACAATCATATATTTTGTTGGAAATTAACTTTTTTCTTTAAAATTCATCCTTTTAAGTAAAAATTTAAGTGATTGGTTAAACCTTAAAGTATTTTTACAAAATTAAGTCTTTTTATGATAACGTAACTATTTTTTAAAAATTTTCGCTATTTTAGAAAAATTTTACAAATGCAAAAAAATTTCGTGTTTTCCCAAATAGTAACATCTTTTAGGCTTAAAAATTCAACCATTGTAGATAATTCATGTATTTCTTAGGCATAAAAATAAACAAATTCGGCTGAAAATTAATGCATATTTTTTAAAATAGTAACTTAGTTTGAAATTCATCTTTTCTGTTGAAAAACCAACTATTTGGTTAAAACACGTCTTCATTCATTTAAAAAAAATTTTCTTTTTTTGAAATTTTATTTCTTTGTTTAAAAAATGAACTATTTCGTTCTTGGTTAAGAATTAACTGTTCCTAGTTTAAAATTTAATTAACTAGTTGAACAATCATATATTTTGTTGTAAATTAACTTTTTTCTTTGAAATTAATCTTTTTAAGTAAATATTTAAGTGATTGATTAAAAATTAAAGTACATTTATACAAAATTAAGTCTAATTATGATAACGTAACTATTTAAAAAAATTTTCACTATTTCACAAAAGTTTTACTACTGCAAAATAATTTAATTTTTTCCCAAATAGTAAGGCTTAAAAATTCACCTGTTGTAGATAATTTATGTATCTCTTAGGCATAAAAATAAACAAATTTGGCTGAAAATTAAAGCATTTTTTTCTTTTTTAAATAGTAACTTAGTCCAAAATTCATCTTTTCTGTTCAAAAATCAACTATTTGGTTAAAATACATTTTCTTTCATTTTTTAAGAATGTTTTTTTTTGTTTGAAATTTAATTTCTTTTTTTTTAAATAAACTATTTCGTTCTTAATTAAGAATTTACTGTTTCTAGTTGAAAACTACTTTTTTCTTTAAAATTCATACTTTTAAGTAAAAATTTCAGTGAATGACTAAAACTAAAAGTAATTTTATACAAAATTAAGTCTTTTTATGATAAAGTAACTATTTTAAAAAAATTTTCGCTATTTTACAAAAATTTTAATACTGCAAAAAAATTTCGTTTTTTCCCAAATAGTAAAATCTTTTAGGCTTCAAAATTTAACTATTGTAGATAATTTATGCATTTCTAAGGCATAACAATAAACAAATTCAGCTGAAAATCGATGTATTTTTTTTTAATAGTAACTTAGTTCAAATTCCATCTTTTCTGTTGAAAATTCAACTATTTGGTTAAAATACATTTTCTTTCGAATTTTTTGTTCGAATTTTTTTTTATTTGTTTAAAAAATCAACTACATTGTTCTTCGTTAAGAATTAATTGTTCCTAATTGTAAATTTAATTGATTAGTTGAACAATTATATATTTTGTTGAAAATTAACTTTTTTTTTAAATTGATACTTTTAACTAAACATTTAAGTGAATGATTAAAATTTAAAGTATTTTTATACAGAATTAAATTTTTTCATGATAACTTAACAATTTAAAAAATTTTTTGCTATTTTACAAAAATTTTACTACTGAAAAAAAAATTTCATTTTTTCCAAAATAGTAACATCTTGAAGGCTTAAAAATTCAACTATTATAAATGAACTATTTGGTTAAAATACATTTTCTTTCATTTTTTAACAATGTGTTTTTTTTTAAATTTTATTTCTTAGTTTAAAAAATGAACTATTTCGTTCTTGGTTAAGAATTTACTGTTCCTAGTTGAAAATTTAATTAATTAGTTGAACAATCATATATTTTGTAGGAAATTAACTTTTTTCTTTAAAACTCATACTTTTAAGTAAAAATTTAAGTGATTGGTTAAAACTGAAAGTAATATTATACAAAAATAAGTCTTTTTATGATATCGTAACTATTTAAAAAAAATTTTCGCTATGTTACAAAAATTTTGCTACTGCAAAAAAATTTCATTTTTTCCCAAATAGTAAAATCTTTTAGGTTTAAAAATTCAACTATTTTAGATAATTTATGCATCTCTCATAGGAATAAAAATAAGCAAATTTGGCTGAAAATTGATGCATTTTGCTGATTTTTTTTTTAAATAGTAACTTAATTCAAAATTCATATTTTCTAATGAAAAATCAACTATTTTGTTAAAAAATACATTTTATTTCATTTTTTAAGAATATGTTTTATTCTTGTTTGAAATTTTATTTCTTTGTTTTAAAAATGAACTATTTCGTTCTTGGTTAAGAATTTAAATAATCAGTTGAACAATCATATATTTTGTTGGAAATTCATCTTTTTAATTAGAGGTTTGACTATGTTTTCGAAAATGTTATCTTTTTTGCTTACTAATTAATATTTTTATCTAAAAATATAAATTTGCAATTTTTAAATATAAATTGATTTTTTTAATCGAAAAATTCTTTTTTCTAGTTAAATATTGAACTATTTGGTTGAAAATTCATGTACTTTTATAAAAATTGAACTGTTTAGTACGTAATAAAAAAATTGGTTATAAAATGCAATTTTTTTTATCAAAATGGAACTCTGGGTTGCAAATCAATCTCTTTATTACAAAAAATTGTCTTTTGGACTTGAAAGTTCAACAAGTTCTTATAAATATAAACTACATGGTTGAAAATTAACTTTTGTCTTGAAAAATCATATTTTCATTTGACAATTCAACTATTTGGCTTGGAATTTGCCTATTTTTAATAATATTCCTCTATTAGGAAAAAATATCTTTTTTCTGATAAAAAAAATCTAATTTTTAGATTGAAAAATGCATGGTTTTGTAAATAATTATTCTTTTCGGCTCAAAATTTAAAGAATGTTTCAAATTGATGTATTTTTTTGAAAGTTTGTTTTCTTTACCATAGAAAACTAATCTTCTTTTTTAAAGCTACACCTTTTTGCTTCGAAAATCAATTATGTGGATAAAATCAATTTTTTGGTTGAAAATTTTACTACTTTTTCAAAATCTGTTTTTTCTGCACAGAAAAATTCCCATAAGAAATTTTGCCTAGGGAAAAGTAGACTTGAATATAAAATATGCAGAAAAACCTGTAACGTTCTACGTTTATTTAAAGAGAATATAATTGACAATAATAATACATTTTTTAAACAATTAGTTTTGTTATCTTGAATTGAATATTATCTCACTCTAATTAAAAAGTGGACCAAAAGAGGAACATTTTAGAGAGAGAAAAACTTGCTAGCATTTTTCTTTACCATTATAAAAAATGACAAACTTAAAAAAAATTATTTCTGTGAAATTTAATTATTTATTGCGTCGCTTCAAGTAAAAAGTTTTAAATATTTTGCGAAATTTGGAAAAACCTGTGAGTTTCTAACTCTATTCTATAAGAAAATTGCTGAAAACAATATGAACATGCGTTAAACAATTTATTTACACATCTTATTATCATCTGAGGGTATTATTTATTCCCCTTTTATATACTGAAAAACACCAGCAGTTTAGAGGAAAAGCGCAGGGCGGGGGGACTCACATTCGGAGATTGCGTAATATTATGCAGACAATATGCATAGAAATTCCAAGAAAACAAAATTTGGACCACCCCAATATATATATTATAATAGTATATATTTACCAATACAGCTAACGTGAACCATTAGAGAAAAGGCGAGAAGACCAACGTCCCTCATTTCTTCAGTCTTAAAGAAACTGTAGCAAACTAATAATTTTGTAACAAAAATTGTCTATATAAATATGCATATATCAACCAGAATTTCGTCGAGTTAACGTATATATGTAAAATTAACTAAAATAAAACATGACTTGCAGTTGGCGTTTCTTCATAACCTAAATATTTGCTTCCGGTATTCGTGACAAGTCTAGTTTCACGAAATAATTTTTTTCTGCTCTCTCAAAAAAAAATTAATTTGTTATATTAATTTTTATTGAGATTTAGTACTAGTTTATTAAAAATTATTTTTTTTTTTGTAATTCCAGCAGTATAACTTTAGTCATTTTATTTTAAATGATTATAAAAATCACATCAACATTTTAAGTATGGAATTCTACAGATTTGGACGATGTTTTTATTAAATATTGAAAATCTTATCATATTGATGCTTTCCATTTCAATTCAACCGGGCCATTTGGGAAATTTTTTTCTTTTTCAATGAAACTTAAATATGTTATTCTTTCTCAGAAATAATTGTAATACTGTAAGTGTTTAAATTGTATAAAGTAACACAACATTGATCAGGCCATATTGCTCAATTATAGGTAGGTGCTAGAGTGCTAGGAAGTATCGAATCCATAACATAGATTAATAAGGAATTTATTTTTAATTTGATACAGAATGAACGTACAGAAATTCAAAGTATTAACGTGTAAGACCTTTTTTTTACTAATTTAATACTATGAATTTGATCCTTATAAAGTGTGTGGCACCGCGGTTGTAGGACGGAAATCCGGTGATGCTTGGTGGAATGGTGAAATTGCGGCTGCCCAAAACGCAAAGAAAGAAGCGTCCCAAAGAACGTTGAACAGGACAGGCCTTAGCGA
>JAAAKG020052634.1:0-18286 GCA_010014905.2 Druon quercuslanigerum
TATGGGTAGAGATTTCAAGCAGAAATATAGTTTGAAAAAAGCTTTTTCGTTCAGTAGTTTCCTTTCAAAAATTAAAGGGTCAATGAAATTAATAATTTCTGAGTCAAAATTTTCTGAATAATATCGATCCTAATGAATTTCAATACTGGGAATTTCGGAATTCCTTCAGAGCATGGTAAAATGTAGTGGGGACACAGATCCATAAAAAAAGTGTCATGTTGTGTCCCCGCTACATTGGACAATGCCTTGAAGAATGGCAAAATAAATCACCACTGTTCAGTAGCAAAGGTCAACATTGGCCAGACTCGCACAATGCAGAATGGCGCGATAAGAACAAAGCATTTGAGTTAATTCATTTTCATTTATTAAATTTTGTACACTGTTTAATTTCATTCTATTTTAGATTTGAACTAACTAATTTTTTCCTTTATCATTAAATAAATAAATAATTTATGCGGGTATACTTAATAAGAAAATTCAGTCATATATTTTTTGTGTGTCGTGCTGGGAATGAAAATATTAGTCATTATTCAAGATCCGCTTATACGATAAAATATATATTCACAATATTAAAAATTATAAAAATAAAAGGCATTGCTATCCTGCGAATGTGGATTTGATAGAGTGTCATTAAATGGATTTAGAAGTTTAAATTATTTCCGTATCTTGGAACTTAAATTGAGTTATGCAGCTTTGAAGTGCTACATTAATTGAATTTTATGTTACACATCTATAAATTAAGTTTTTCTAAATTACTTGATAGAAAGCAAGGTTAGTCCACTCAGCCTTTAATGCTTAAAAATTTAAAGTTATATAAAGTGAGTAGTAGACTGTGACGAGTTCGTAGTCGCCCCAACTCCAGGTTCCAAATAGTTGGGACCCGAAACTGAACTGTTCTTCGAACATCCCTTCAGTTTTTCGAAGACATAGCTCTACGCAGGACCTGTATTGGTTGACGGACTTGTAGCACTGTGTAACTTAACAAATAAAGTTGCAAATATATACGAATATCGCCATTGAACAAAATAAAGGTTTAATTCTTAATTAGACCCGTCACAAGACTTTAAAATCAAAATTACCAATTTTTATAGTGAAAAAAACATTACCTTAAATTTTCATTTTCGACGTAATTTTATATGTCCGACCTACATTTCAAATACAAAATTAATTGAACTAAATATTTACGAAAATATTATAACAGAAAAATCAGTGATATTTTTTCTTTTTTTCCAAAAAACCTTAACAACTTCGTTCGATTGAGAGATCAATAGAAATATGGAACAAACATCTGTAATAAAATATACTCTTGGTAGGTCAATCCATTTCCTCAATATCAGAGTTCTGCGGTGGTGCAGCGATTTTCATGAAACTTAGTTAAACTTTAGTGTAGCGTAAGTGAGACTTATAGTTAAAATAGTTTTTAAAAATTTATAAAATTCAGGGAGTTATAGGATTTCGATTTTTGAGACCTAAAATTTTTGAACATGCCATAAATCCTTTACGAAGTTTTTTTTATCTATAACATTCGTTTTGCGTATTCACAGATACACACAATTTATTTGCAAAATCAACAAATTGTATTTAACGAAAAATTTGTATAATCTACTGCAACTTGTCAATAAAACCAAATGATTTTATCTCAAAATATTAATTTACAAACGAACAATCGATCAATTTCAATATTTGTTATTATAATTATTGTGTAATAAATAAAATTTATTTTATTTATTATAAATAAATAATAATATGAAATATAACAAATAATATTAATGTTATTTATTATAAATAAATTAAAATAACATACAGTAAACATGATCGTTTGTTCGTTTTTAAAGTAATCCTTTGGCGATCAGTTACTTTATTTTATCGATAAAGTATAGTAGATCAGAAAAATATGTCTTTTGATATTTTTTATTTTGTACATGGGTGATTGTCAAATTGCAGGCAAACATTAGTACTTAAAGTGGCAATCCCAGTATCATTAGGAATTTCATATTTAACAACCAAAGTTTATTGAATCACATTTGAAAATTTAAAATACAAAAGGGGCATTTTTCAAAATAAGAAATAATAATTAAATTGGTACATTAAATATGAAAAGCGCATTTACGGTAAAAGTTTGTTGAAAAAGAGCGCGAGCCTTTATTAAGTTTAAAAGCCGTAACGCATGCAAATTAGGAAATAATTTCTAACGTGAAGGATATTCTATTCTGGCCTAGAATAGTTTCACAATAATTTTGTACACGGGGAAAACCGTGAGAATTAATTGACTGAGGTAAAAAATTTCCAGTAAATATTAATAAGTGCAAAACAATATAATGGTAATATTAATCAAAGTTAAGTGGTTTTACCTCTTGTTTTACCTTTTTTTGTCTAAAGTATTTCTCGAAAAATGAAACATCTGCAATGTTCAATATTTGATATTATAATTAGTTTATAACAAATAATATTACTTACCTTTTTTTTCTCGCTTGTACACACCCCTTCGCATCAAGTTCCAGAGATACTCAGAGTAGAAAAGTTGTTTATCAAAAGATAGAAACAAAACGAAAGAATACAAATTTGTTTGCTGTTTGCATTAGCATTAAATTTTAAGCAATAACAATTCAAAACTCGCTTACCCATATCAAATTTAAATTATTTCATAAATTTTAATATAAAGAAATCTAAAATCAATTAAGAATTGCGTTCTAAAAGTTATTTTGAATAGTGAAGCAGCGGAACTGCATTAAAAAATTAATATATCCCAAAGTTAAGGGGTGTTCATGAATTTATTTTTTAAGTCAGCACAGCTAATTATAAAAAATCATAATATTTCTTTTAAAAATTAAAGGTACGCTTTTTAGAAAAAGCTTTAATGGACAATTTTTCAGTCTCCTTTTTCAATTTTGCTTTGTTTTTAAACTGCAATAAAAATACTTCGAAATTTCACGTTACACCAAATTCTGTAACTTCCTGAATCTTGAATTTTTCTATAAACCATTTTAACCATAAACTGTATTCATCTAACACTAAAGTTCAACCAAGTTTCATAAAAATTGCTAGAATCCAGTACAATACAGATATTCAAGAAATTAATTCATCTCAAATTGTTGTCAAAGATCCTTCCAAGACGATAATTTCAAGAATTTTGTGAAAAAATAAAGTTCAGAGTGTGACTAAAGGTAAACTGTACTGGCGGAGCGTACACTATACTATTGCAAAAATTGTATTACTCTTTCCTTCTATGCATATAATATAAAAAGGTTAGTCTACTTTTATCACTATGAATTTTTCGAATCAAAAATGATTTATTTTCATTATTCTATGTTTTATGTTTCGAAGAAAGATTAAAGTGGAAGGATGGAAGGGACAAGTGGAATTTAAAATTTATCAAGGGACTTTGAATACTGAATTTATATTAATATTATAGATAATAAATTAAAATTAAAATTAAAATTAAATAAATTAAAAAAATATTAAAGATTTTTAAATTGAATCTAAGACGCTTAATAACATGATTGTGGAGGAGTAAAATAGAAAATTGGTTCTGTCATTGCAGTGAAACTTTTATTTGATAAACAATAAGTGTTCTATGTTACACAAAAATGAACAGACTATATTTGCAGGAAGACAAAACTTTGTATACAATTATTTTTGTCCTGAGTAAAGATGTACAATACGGTCGGAAATTGTCGGTTCGACTAGTGCGAGTGCTAATAAAAATCATTTTTCACTTTGAAACGTAATTACTCATTTAAAAATAGGTCACGAAGCTTTTTGAAAAATGTGTACGAAGGGTGACGAAAATGCGAATTAAACACTTCTTAACATAATAATTTTTGAACTTTTAAAGATATGTGTGATGTTTAAAAAAAACATGCGTCAAGTTTCAGTCGGCGATGTAAAAAAAAGTATTGTTTCAGGGCATCTACAAAATTAATAGCGTAACAGAAAGAGGTCACTGGGTTTTTATTGCTAACATCACTGTCGGCCGCTAAATTTTTTTTAAATTTGGCACCTTAACTTTAACTCATGCTATAGCTTATGATACTTGTGGTAAAAAACTGGAATTGACGGGGCCTAAGTTTTGAAGTCTTCTCTTTCATTCAAGCCAATAAAACTTTTGCAAAATGGATGGGTTCCTGTCACCTTCGGTTTTTCTCTAAAAGCTTCCCGAGTAACAGTACGAGTTGAAGGTAAGGTAAAAAATCTGAGAAATTTGTATTTAAGATTGAAAGGTAATCCATTTTATCAAGAATAATTTTATGCAAATTAAGCATGAAAAATCTTCACCATTACAAACATATTTCTAAACTACCTCATTTTTTAGCTAATTAGAAACAAAAATAACCAATTAAAAAAAGATGGGTAAGATACATATTTTTTTATACAGCGTTCGAAATTCAATCATTTCGAATTGCATGCATACTCAGTTTTAAAATATTTGTTCAAATTATAAGCTTTAATAGTTGGATATTTTTTAGTTAAAGACAACAGAATTTCATTACTTCTAAATGAAGTTACTAAAAAATTAATAATGATTTAATATTTTTATTAAAACCTCTGTTAAAAATAAAACATTAATATTTAATTGATTTGAAGTTTGAAGAGTTCAAAAATAATATTCCTCAATAGTCAATAGTTCTATAGCTTATGGGGAATTCCGCAAGTCTTCCTTTGAGTTTCGCTTCATATGAGATATATACATATATCAATTTTCGTCTTTGAAAGACATTACCTTATCTTATTTTGCATTTATTAGTGAAAAAAGTCACATAGATAAAAAGGAAAACTTTTTTGCTAATCCCAATATTCAGCTTTGTTAATTAAAAAAAAAACTGATATTTTTACAGGTTCACACAAATTAAAAATGATATTTTCCCGTTTTATTTAATTTCTTGGAAAATAATAATATTCAAAATTTGATCTATTTCAAGAATTAACTAGAATAAATAAATTATAAAGATCAAAATCCTGTGTATAGATGTATATATACTGGCATTCAATATTTTTCACTCACTCAGTGCATCACGACAATGATATTGAAATACTATTAAAAGTCACAAACACAGTCTCAAAAATTGAGAAAATTTTATTTAAATAGGCATTAAAAAACTTGAAAGGTAAAAGTTAAGATATTAGAAAGATAATCTTTCACAAAAAGACGGGAAAATGAAAATCCTGATGTATATTGTTAAAATAATTTTCTGTTCTTATTTAAATGAAAATAACACTATTAAAAAATACGTGATGCAGTATTCAAAGTCACATGATGAACGAACATTCATTTTTAAAATGAATGCACGTATGCGCGATCAATTATTCAAGAGCAATGATCACCGACTGGAACTTGGCACACATGCTTGTTACTTTTTTTTATACCTTGGGAATCCGCACAGATTTTTGAATTTTTATTAGCTTACTTTTCTAGACTATTTGACGCGGAATTTGATAACCTTTCCAAAGGCCCTTTAATAGTGATTTTTAATAGTACTTTTAATCTTTTTTGTAAGAAAGCTTGTCGATCTGGATCCTTGATTATATTGTTTCGAATTTTATTAACTTGAAAATCGAATCGAAAATAATATAAACTTAAGCAAAAATTAATAAAAAAAAAATAGTTGCAATTCTTCTACCATCAATCCTCTTTATTTTTCACTTCAAATAATTCTAAATTTAAACCCCAATTTCCTAGATTTAACTCTCCTGCAAATAATAATCCACATGAATCGGCTTATGAGGCTTTGCCAACACCGTCATTACATTAATGGAAATCACCACAAGGCAAAAAGAGAGGGGAGTTGGGGAGGGGAACTATTCTAGAGCAGAACAGAATAAAGTACAGTTTACGAGGGAATGAGAATTTTCCAAATTCCGCGAGAAAGAACGTCATTTCCTCTCTAAATATCGACTAGCGACAACGACGAGATATAGTGAGAGTATGCACAGTAGCTTGGGAAAGTAGGTATCAAAACGCTCTTGAAAAATCCTGTTCTTTAAAATTTATAAAGTAGATATTTATATCTTTAGATTCGAGCAATATTGAAAATTCAGTTGTACTTTAACCTTCCTTTATCGTTTTTCGAATCATCCAATTCCAAATAAATAAGAAAATAGATGTCGAGTTTGACGAGATGCGGAGTGAGAAATACCATGATAGTTCTTGAAAATCGTGCTTTTTACGAAGCAGGCGATGAAATATAGTTTTCCTCTCATTTGTTTCCTCATGAATTTAAATTGTAACATTTAGATTCTTATGTAAAATTGATAAGTAGTAAAAAGTACACATATAGGTTAGATAGGTTAAATAAATATACACAGTGCATTATGCGTAAAGTCTAAATTAAAAGTTAGGAATGAAATTTACATTCTTTACAGTGTATCTTTGTATATTTTATGACTCTTGTTTCAATAAAAATATTATATAACGTTATAAGATTTCTGTTCAAGATAGATTGTCTGAAACATTTGGGATGTTTCTGCAGATACTGGCTATACCTTCATTAGTCTTTTATTATAATTTTCTTGAAGTTTCCGTTCTACTTTTCTCTACTTTTTAGTCCTTCTATCCACAATTTTCTTAATAGCTCATCAGTTATTAAATTTTTAGAGGCTCAGATCTAAAAAAGAATTCTTGTAACGATATGTTAAAAATGCTTTCCTTCGAGAGGGTTTGCCTTAAAGTTACTCGCCGAAGATACTCTAAAATGTTGTGAATCTATCAATTTTCCATATAGAAAGTACCAAGAATTATTAGTTTTGCCGATTTGATGTTCAAGCTGGCGATGGAGAGTAATATTTATTTTGCATCTTTATTTGGTGCTTAATAGGAGGTATTGGCAAAAATAAGTTCTACATTCTTAGTTGTAATGTAGGAATGAAAGTTTTCGTGTGAGAGTCAAAAGTACTTTAATAAATGTGCGATATATGCTGTCGGAAATGTATTTCCAATATATTGTTAGAATAATATAGTTAGAAGGTTGAAATAAAAAATAATTTTTATGGATTTTTAATGAAAAGCAAATTTTTTAAACTGGGATATTGTTTTTTTACGCTAAAATTAATTTGAAGTGAATAAATAAAGTAAAAATGCTTTCCAGTATACTTAAATTTGTGTCTGTATAGTGTGGACTTCATTACAAAAAATTGTGGTTTGTCTAAGCATTCTAGAGGTTCAATAAGAAATTGATTGAAAACATTTTTACTCAATTCCGATACCGAAGTTTTTTTATCGTAAAATAAAAAGCAATATTTCTGTTATAAATATTCTTTTCTGATTCAATTTTAATTCAAATTATTTTAATGTGAACATTCTTCATATATTATTGTTGAAATATATGCATTAAAAATATATAAATTGATGTGACTCTAAGGAAATATCGTAAAAGTCGATTTTTAAAGAGTTTTTTAATTTCAAGGTCACTTGGGCACAATAAAAAATATTTCAATGTCATTATTGATTTACAGTTTGGTATACATTAGTTTGGTCTGAAATGTTTGTCTTCAAATCAGAAAAAGCGTGTCACTTTTAGTGGTTTTGGACTACATCTGCGATGTGGAGACAGCAAATTTTTTTAAATAGGTTTGTAATGTATAAGATTTGGGTTTGTGCTGTTGGTGCAATGTTGTACCGCATATCTCTTGTAGAAATATAGGATGGGTTATAAAAGATCTCGCACACTTTACATTAAATTTCAGCCCTGGTCCAATTAGCTGAAATTGCAATATAAATATATAGCTACATATGAATATATAGCTCAAGCCCTTCTGTTCAAAAATTCCAATGGTCATAAGTCCAAAAAATCAAAAGTTCCCTAGATAGGTCGGCTTGAACGTGATGAATGTGATCACAAGTGAGCCTAATATATGGCTCTAAATTTAATAATTAGGTTAAGATTTTTCGATAAAGCTTAATCAACAAAATCACTGAAACACTGGAAACACTGGCAAGACCAGTCTAGCTAATAAGGGCGACAGAATGGCGCTGTCCAAGCAATAATAGGCAAAATCATGGGGCTGTCCTGGCAATGTAATGAGACTTCCCTGGGAATACGAAGATTTTTTAAAACAGTCAAGGCAAAAGACATACCGAATCGCCAAAGATACTTAGTAGTTCAGGTAACTAAGCCAAGATTATAGATTATTTCAACCTCCAAAGGCAAAACACTTTAATATTTCGGCTAATTAGGGCAAGGCAACAGATCTGTTCAAAAATCAAAGGCAAAACATGTTAGTAGTTTAGCCAGTTAAGGCAAGACTATAGATTTGTCCAATCAAAAAAGGCAGGACAGATTAGTTGTAAAGCTAGTAAAGAGAATAACCAACCAATCAGTCGAACCAAAAAGGCAAGAGACTTTGGAAATACAGATAGTTAAGACAAGACTGTAGATAAGCCCAACCAACAAAAGCAAGACACCTTGGTATTTTAGCCAATTAACGCAAATGATTAAGCAAAAAAAGCAGGACACTTTAGTAGTCCACCTAGTTAAGACAAGACTAGAGATCAGTCAAATCAACAAAGGCAAGACACTTTTGTATTCTAGATAGTTAGGATTTGACTATAGATCAGTACAACCAAAAAAAGAAAGACACAGATATTTTAGCGAATTAAGGCAAGACAACAGATCATTCCAAACAACAAAGGCAAAACATGTAAGTAGACCAGACAGTTGAAACAAGGCTATAGACCCGATCCAATCAAGAAAGTAGTCATGCCTGTAAAGAGAAGACTAGATCAGTATAAACAAAAAAGCACGACACTTTAGTAGTCCATCTAGTTAAGACAAGACTAGAGATCAGTTTAACCAACAAATGTAGATACTTTGGTAGACCAGCTGGTTAAGCCTAGACTATAGATCAGTTGAACCCACAAAAGCAAGACACCTTGATATTTTACCGAATTACGGCAAGACAACAGATCAGTCTATACAACAAAGGCAAGGCATGTAAGTAGTTCAGCCAGTTGAGACAAGTCTATAGATTGATCCAATCAAGCAAGGTGTCAAACGTGTGAAGACACGACGAGATCAGTATAAGCAAGAAAGCAGGACACTTTAGTAGTCCACCTAGTTAATACAAGACTACAACACAGTTCAACCAACAAAGGCAAGACACTTTTGTATTCCAGATAGTTAAGACAAGACTATAGATCAGTCCAACTAACAAAGGGAAGACACTTTGGTAGACCAGCTAGTTAAGACATATAATAAAAATAAAATTTTTAATTCCTAAATAATTGTACAATTGTTATTACACCCAACCTCGCAGTTATCATATAAAAATATTAGGAACACTAGAAAAATGTGATTCCTATTGACGAATAGTACATATAATACCTACATACTACAGGCAATACTTTTAAAAAGTCTTTAGAAAATCCTATCCAGCGAGAAACAGCGAAGTTATGAAACATTGCAGCCATCGTTCAGGTAAAAAAGACTTCTTGACACGACAAAACCTGACGCAGAAATTAAGGTAATCATTTTACAAAAATATGTAATAAAATTTAGAATATGAATTTTTTTAAAAGTCCTCCAACGATTGTTTTAATTTTGTGTTTAAAATCTGTATATATCACCACAGACTTGTATTCCTCAAGTTGAAGTGAAATAAAAGTTAAATGAGGCAAATAACTTTGAAAACTGTTAACTATTTCCACAGTTGTTCTATTTTTTCGAATAGTGACATTTTGCCTTTAACTTAGAATTAGCAGACGCATAATTTTATCACCTTTCGAGAGAAATCTTAAAAAAGGTTAAAAGAAAAAGAAAGAATGATGAAGGCGAGAAATATATTAAGAAAGGGAGATAATGGGAGAAAAGGGATGAGAAAGAGGTGAAGAGACGCGATTTAAAGAGAAATACGAAATAGAAAGACCGCGAGGAGAATATTCGAAAATGAAAGGACGAGAGCAGGATGAGAGACCAATGGTGCAGGCGGGAAATGCGAAGGAGAGAGAGAGAGAGAGGCATGCAAGGAGAGTGAACGAGAGGGCTGTGCTGTAGAAATGGTGGGGGTGGGAGGGGGTAGCACCAGGAGGCCGAGGCTGCGGCGGAGCCTCAGTGCCGGCGCAGTGGCCGGGCCATCGTGTCCTGCGCTCAGGTCTCTTTGTAAATTTCACCAGGATCTTTCCCTCTCTTTCAGATATTTTGTAATTTCATCTTCTTGTCAAAGCTTTTAAATCTAAAATCAGGTGGATCTACACTCTGTATGGTATTTTATTTCTCGTAGTAATCGAGAATATTTTCCCTGGGCTTCGCTGTGCGGGTGAACGAACCGTCTCGTGAGTTGGGGTGGTTCTGGGGGTGTGTGAATTAAAATCCGTGGTGATCTTTGACAAATAAAGTTTAGGATCCATTTGAGACTTAGAAAGAAGACAGGTAGCAGGTGGATAAGAAAGGAAAGGGGTGAAACACGCGAGGTGGGAGTCATGCCGCCCGGGCCAACATCGCGACAAGCTTGCAGAATGGTCCTCGTGATCAATCTCCACCTCCGATGCCGAAATCCAACGCCTTGCCTTTCTTAAAAGGTAAGAAGCTACGGAAGATGAAATTTTTTCTTGCAGATAAATTGAATAATTTAATGAGAGATTTATACAAGTTAGTCACGAAGGACAAGGAAATAAAGAAATCGCGAGGAAGGTTTAAATACTTGAGGAATGCGATAAAGTTATAAAAGTTTTCAATTTTATATTTTTACCACGAAATCAAAAAATACCCTTTGATTGGCGAATCAAATTGCAAACAATTGTATTATATATTATTATTAAAGTGTATGTATTCTTTTCAATGTTTTTATGTAATTTCAGATTAAAGTATGGAAAGTATTTGTAGCAAAGCTTGAGAAAAGGCTAATATTTCCTTGAAGAAACAAATTTTTGACTATAATAACTTTTTTAGTATTTTTTGGATAAGACAATTTTTGAAATGTTAATAAGTTTACACATTTTTAACATTCAAAATAATGTCGAGAAGAATCATTAAGCAAACCGGTAAAATAATTTCATAGTATAAATGATGATAACAGGTACAATAATTCTCGGATTGAAGCAAAGCATCGAGGGACTAAGGGAAATTCGATGATAGGCCAATAATTGTGTTAACACCTGCTGTAGTGTTCGTTTCCTTGATACATGCTTCTCTTCAATTTTACACATCAGAATTGTGGAATTTATGAACAGGATATTGGGAAAATTTGTTGGATATTCTTGAAGTCAATTTATAAGATAAAATTTCAGTTATTCTTAAAATAATGAAACCTTAATTTCCAGTTGTGTAGATTTCCTATCAAGTAATATCAACAATCCACCAAAGACGAAAGTAAAATTGAGCATAGAGGATTTTGAGTGAAAGCAATAATATAATTGCCAATAGTTGCAATGGTCGCTAATTCCTTTTTATGAAGAAAATTTAGATGCAACCATTTCTTCATGTATATTAAGGAGATTACGAGGTCCCTACATAATAATTTCATGGTATGTACCTCACGGTTTAAAACAATGCAGAATTTTAGAGGATGCAATTTACACAATAGAGAATTCTTTTGGAATCAATTGAAAATGGTGCATTTTGCAAATTCGGATGATAATTAAAAGGATTTAAATACCTATTAGTATTAAGAATGTCGTATATGTTCGTCAGAACGCAAAACAAGTGAAACGTGAAGCACACATATAGTCCCGTGAGACAACACTGCCAGGAATGTCGACATTTCCTCTCTACCCGTGCTCAGTGCAAATTGTCGATATGCAAAGTGAGCCAAAAGGATTTCGTGCTGGCGGATCCTTCGGCACAAATACGAGAGAAAGAAAAGTGGAACAAAGGGTTTTCCAACATGTAAACAAACTATGCAACTCGTATATACGGATAAATCTAATAAGAAGTTCAACACTGTTTCGAAATTGCCTTTATAAGTAAATTTTCTATACAGAGAATAGGCATTACATTTCTTGGCCCTAGAACCAGCGGCCGTAATCAGCTTAATTTTTTCACAAAAATGAGTTAATGACAAGGTTAGTTTGATGCACTTTTTCCCGTAATTTTAATCAAATTGTAAAAACCAATCTCTTAATAGGTTATATTTAACGAATGAAATAGGCATGGCAACATTTTTTTAAATTACAAGGTTTTATCCAGTGCCACGTTATCAGATTACAATCATGTAAATAATAAAAGGAAGTAAATCAGTGCAAAATTCAACGAATCTTCGAAAGTCAAAATAGTGAAAGTATAACAATTTTATAAACATTTTAACCGAATTTATATATATATATAACAATTGAAGAGGAAACCAACTGCATACTATTAATAAATAAGCCTCAAGTTGCTATCTTCATGAAATTTGTCATAGTTTTGAGTTTTCAGCCACAAAGTTCTATCTTAAAATTTCATAATTTAATAAATCGAAGTTTTGTTATTTTCAAACTTAAATCTTGTATCAGTGTTCTAATTATTTTTATAGGAATCAGGTAAATTAATTGCTTCTTATTATCAATAAGCTGCTTCAAGTACAAGCCACAGAAGTTTAACAAACCTATCCTGCAAAGTTGTGCAAAATCAAAGATAGCGCCCTACGATTTTAGGGTCACACATTTTGTTAATCACAGTTCATATCAAAATAGTCAGTTCAACTATTTTGCCTAAGTTGATAAACTTATATGCTTACTTTAAAACCTTCAATAAATAATTGTTTTCTCTTAAAAATGACGCGAAATATATATACATTTGGAGTCAATTAAGTTCGAAATGTAGATTAATTCTGAATCAGATGCAGCACAGAACTTTATAACTTGAAAACTTCTAATTTTAAAGGAGAGGAAAAAGTTTCTAGAAAATTCGAATTCAATTTTCAGAGGAAAAAGACTTTCAAGATATTTGTTCGTTTTCCGCTTGGACGCACGGTATACTGTTTGAGGCTTCCCGTTCGATCACCGAGGTTAAGCAGCGTGAGCGCTTGTGTCAGTTTTTCGAAAGCAATATTTTACTAAATAAAATCTATAAACTTTATTGAAAATTTACAATATTTATAAACCTTATTATTCATTTTATTTGCTAATCACATTTTCTGACGTATATTCTTGGAATCCCTAAAATAACGCAAAAGCTCATTGTAAAAAAAAAACAGAAATCTGATAGATATTTTTATTAAATATATCGATTACTGATTCATTTTTCCTGGAAGAAGGGATTGCAGCAGCATGAGAAGATAGATCGTCATTATATTGCGACAAAAATATGCAAAAATCATCATTTAAAAGAAAATTTTATTTTGTCATCTACCTTTTTATTTATCGAAAAAGAGAAACATATCCAGCTATTTCCATTTCTTTCCACTTTTAGAAGAAAAAAATAAATTCACATTAATTAAAATTAGTATCCATACACATTTTTTAAAAATAAAGCTCTCCAAGTTTTATATATTGTTTTATGGAAGTTTCAGGTTCACTTGCACTTAAACACAGATTTCTTATTACACTTGTTTCTCAATACTAATGTAATTTATAAGCAATTTTCTGTTTGTTTGCATTTGCGAAAATTTCTGTTAAGGTTGTAATTTTATATCTGGTATAAGTGTACATTTCAAAACATTGCTTAGATCCTTTTCCGTTTCACATCATACATTTTAATGCTTTTAAATATTAATAAGATACATAATTCAGTGTAGGACTCATTGAGAATCATATTCGTTTAATTAATTAAAATTATCTAGATTTACTATCAACATTATTTTACGATAAAAAATAAACATCAGGCCTATTTTTATTTTTATTTTTTCAATAAATAACACTAATGGTACTATTTTTTCAAACTACTAACTAATGCAACTATTTTTTACTTTGCCTTTGAATACGTTTTCAATCTTCTTCGCTAGATTGTCCAAAATAGCATGTCCAAAATATAAACAATTGTAATTTCAGAATATTTAAATATTTTAAATATCCTAACGGACCTCAAGGAATTTCAAAAGATTTTAACTCATTTCCGGGATTTTAAAGGATTTTATAGCGCCTTAAAGTTTTAAGCGTATTCTAAAAGATTCCGAAGGATTTTAGAGAATTACAAAAATTTCAAGAAGTATTATTGGATTTCAGAGGACCTCAATGTTTTCAAATATTTTAAAGAAACACTAAGAGATACTAGAAATTTCAAGGCATAGTCGAAAGCATCAAAACCCGTGCAGAAATGTGCTAGTGGCCCAAAATGGGCCCAGGCTTGGCAATACTTGAACTGGACTTGTCTGTAGTTTATTATCGATTCCTAGCCTTTTTTTTATTTTCTTAAAAAAAAATTAAAATTAAGCGGAAATATTTTTTATTTAAATTTAAAGATAAATGATAAATTGACTTTAGTTTAGAAAGATAAGAAGTAACTATTTACTTAATAGATAAAATTCAAAACAAATATCACTAGTTAGATTTGCGTGTCCTCAACTTTCTTACTCTGTCTCAGTCTTTGGAATTTGTGAAGACCATTCCACTGGGGCTCAGAAAATCTTCTACGGACACTTTAAAATTCTCACATAATAGGTTGGCGAAGTACTTTTTTTAAACAGATTTTGATATGAAACATTTTCTCCAATTATATGATCCAAACTTCCAAATTGTGGTATTTTATTAATTATCTCGCCTTGACTTAAAGACTTGAAGAATTTTAATTTTTACCAAATTTGTCACTTGTAAAGTTTTATACTTGAAACTTGCAAGTAATAAGTAAACAAAGAGAATACTGCATCATCTATCATCAATTTTAGGAACTTTGTCACTAGCTGGGACCAAGCTCGAGGTGATGCAAAATTCAAGCTAGACTCAGGCTAGGGTACCCGAGCCTGGCTCAAGCCTGGAACCAGCAAGAAAGTTCGCGATTTCTGCACGGAAACGAATTTTTAGGTATTTTTTCAAACCTTTGCAAATTTACAGAATTTCCAAGGGCTTCAACTGCTTAAATGTTTTTAATGGATTTCGTAGGATTTGAAAAACTTGAGGACATTTTACCAGATTTCAAAGACTTTTCACATTCCACAATTTCTGCTACAATGGACACTATTTTAAATTTGTCAAATGCGTCCAATGTCGAAAACCTTCAGTTTGACGAACAGAAAAGTTAACACTTCCACGTTTGTGAATTAACTTCGTATTTCTGTCGGCTCGGTCATAGTAAAATGCATGGAAAATGTTTAGATATTTTTCAAACTAAGGTTTTAGTTCTTTCTATTTGATAAGATAACTCTTCTGGATGACGTTTGGCCTAAAATCATGGGTGGAATCTGAAAAAATGGATTGTCGCTTTCTGGGGCTCGTAATTTCGTTTACTTTTCGAAACTGAATCATTTTGATTTAAGCGCTCGTAGTAGTTTGCAAGGTCTGTTCGGAAAGTATCCCGCCTTGCGATCTAACTTTGTACCTAGTTGTGCAATTGTTTAAAATAGGCATTTATCATTAAGGGGAGACCTCTATCTTTAAATCTTAAGTCGATGAGTGTATGCAGTTGCATATAAGTCTAACTATGTACGCATTGCATTTTAGGCTAACGGAACACGCCGGACAAAAGATGTGCATTACATTTTCTAAAACACTTGGCCATTAATGTTCGAAACTCATCGCTATAATTTGCAAAGTGTATGGTGATAAGTCTATGAGTGATACTCAAATTAAAGATTGGTTTAGGCGATTTAAAAGTGATCGAACTTCAGTCATCGCGCCTGTTTATTATTAGCAGCTTATTCAGGAATTTCTAGTGAAACACGGCCTTAAATGACTTTGGCAGTTCCCATATAGTCCTGAAAGACTTTTTCTCAAATTGAAATATCCTCTAAAAGTAAAACTATTTCAAGACATAGAGAACATTACCACAGAATCTGACAAATCAGGATATTATTATATGTGACAGAATATATTTAGTGCACAATTTAAATGTTCATATAAAATCCAACATTTTAATGTATCACATACTCCAATATTTTATAAATAGAATAATAGATATGAGATTAAATAGCTTACAAAGGTATAATATAATGATATTGAAATGTAGGGTGAAAATATACACTGTAAATAATAAATTTAGGACAGCCAATGAAGGTTATTATAGGAGAACTTTATATTATGTTTACTGTATACTAAAAGAGTAGATTAATTTTGAAACACACTACAGAATATTTTCCATAAAAATACTTTACATAATGAATACTCTTTTTTATCAGTAGATTCAATCGGCTTCCATACTTTCTTGAACTTTTGCAATAGAACCTTTCCATTTTTTCCACATTATTAAATCTATAAGGGAAAACAATGAGCATAATCTCTTTTCTAAATATGTTTACACTTAGTATAAATCTTGTATAATCTAGTACCTTAATTCTGATATTAAATGGAAGATTGAAATGATCTGCAGCATTTTGTTACCTCAGGATTCACTGTGCATTGCGAGTCATAGCAATATTGTTCTATTTTCGTATATTATTAATTTACAAATGGATGTATAATAATGCTAGCTGAAGGATTAAAATTTCTCAATGTTATTCCTCTGAAAATTTGTTGGTAGAATTTGAATCCCTATAAACATCTAAAATCCTATATGCCCTATTTTGTCGAACTCACCTTCAGATTCTGGAAGAAATTGCTCCATTTCTTAGATTATGATTGAGTTGGAAAAAAGCTGCAATAAGACTTGAAGAGGGTAGAATAGTTATATGCTTTTAGAGACATTTATAGCTGATATAAAAACAGGATGATATATAAGATTTGACAGTTACTGGTTCACCCCTGAACTAAATTACAGGATGCTCGAAAGGAAAATGGAAATACTGACAGGGTTTGGAGGTAGAGAGCTTTTCGCTTACAAAACTGCCATAGCTTATACATATATTCTGCGGTAATCTCACGGGTTCAATTTGGGGTTCGGTCGTTCATCCGGCGCGTTCGTCTACCCTGGTCTATATAGTTAAAACGTAGATATAATTATATTCAGCAGGTGGAAACGAAATAACCACTAAGTCCTTCAAAGCCGATTGCTCTCCTAATTATGTACATTACTCGAAGTACTTCTGACGTGAATGTTCAACGAATTTGACGATTAGGCGAGTAAAAATGTACAATTAGCGATATTTTCAACGCTGAAAACGACCAAAAATTTCTTGGATTTGATTGGGAATCTCTAAAATAGATGTTTTATGAATTTATTACAACATAAACTATTGAATTATGATTTCTTAATTTTTAATTTTAAACGATCATATAAAATACATGGGAAATTTCTATATATGTTCATTAACATATGTTAATATTGTTGACTCGTGTCTCTTTTGTTAGCGTGGATGGATTAAAGCTGAGTTCTAGATACATGGTCTCTAGGGCGTCAATAGCTAGAAAGTGGAAAAATGATCTTCACTTTTAAAGGATTTGTTTCATTTGTAGCAACAAAAGAAAAAAATCTGCCCTCTGAGCGGACACATTCTCATCGCACGCTACGCGCGCGGCTCGCTTCGCTCTCGAATTTGAGCGGGCCTAGGGCGCGCACCAGTTGGATCTCGCGCTTACACGCGGTTTCTCTAGGTTTTCGGACTTGGTCTGCTCGCTATTACGCGCTTCGCGGGCTAATACTCTCTTAGTAAGCTTCATCTTTATGACATGCTTTTGGTTTAATTACGTCAGTTTTACATAGAGAGAAGAATTAATTTACTTAAGGTTCAATCAACCGTAGGGAACTCAATCTCATTTCATCAAGACACTCGCTCTTCGCTGGCTCTCAATATTTAGTTTTAAAATCATGTAAACCTCGCGCTCCACGCTCGTTTCTGTTCATCGTATAATAGAAAACTAAAAGTTTGAGCGCGCTTTGCGTTCCGTGTTATATGTTCTTCATACAATGACTAAATTTGTATTTGGTTTTAAATGAAGAAGGAAATTCATTTACTTCAGCGTATATTACTGTACCTTTCTAATAAATTATACAATCCGAACATTTTTTTGTAACTATCTGAAAAAGGGAAAAATAGTACCTAACTCGTATTTCGGACATATAAATATAATACATTGTCAAATAATTATTGAAATAATTTTTGCTTTCACGTCACATTGTCGTTGAGAATGTAACATGTAATTAATGTATATATATACAAAAAAAATTCTATTACATTAAATATTACATTAATTATTATACTAATTATAATCCCGATGTATTAACAAATTACTAACATTTCAAAATTTGTTTCATATCAACCAATATAACTTTTCATTAATTATCTGCATCATAAATTGAAATAATACTTTTACTAGCGTCAAAGGGTGTTCTTCTTTAAAAAAGTTTACCAT
>JAAAKG020052655.1:0-18286 GCA_010014905.2 Druon quercuslanigerum
TAAAATATTTGTTAGAAAATTTATCTCTGTATTTAAAAATTAATCCTTTTTAGTTAAAAACTCAAGTATGTATTAATGATAAATATATATAACCAAAGAAAGCCTTTTTCAAACTCGAATATCAATAAAATAGAAGATTGTTTTGTATTTTTTGATATTATGGTTCTCACGATATTAAATGTATTAAATAATTTATTATTAATTTTTTTGTGTCTCGTCCTATAAAATAAATATTTCTTAAATGTTCTATGTTTAATTCTAAATTGTGAAAAAATTGCTTTTAAGCTCCGCTGAAATTCGAACTCAGTTCGTTAGTTTGTTAGTCTGATGCTCTTGCCCACTAAGCTATATTTTTGTTGAAAAATAGTTATTCCGATAGAAAGTTTTTTGTATTCGTTCAAAAATAAATTCTTTAAATAAAAATGTACCTCATTTGTTAGAAATTTTTTTTTTAAGTTAAACATTAATTCTGTAGCTTAAAATTAACCTTTTTTACTCTTGCTTAGAAAGTCATCTTTTTGTTTGAAAATTCATCTTTTTAGCTTAAAAAACATATGCTTGATTAAAAATTCCTTATTTTGTATGACTGAAAATGAAACTATTCTACTTTTCTAAGCAAAAAAACTTTTGGGTTGAAAATTAACCTTTTTAGTTGAAAATTCAACTGTGTGGTTTAAATATTGTTTATATTATTAAAACTTCGTCTTTTTGAATAGAAAATCTATCTTCTTATTTTAAAATGTATTCTGTATTCTGTTTAGATGAAAATTTAACCATTTAATTGGAAATTTATTCACATTTATTGAAAATAATACTTTTTTAGTCGAAAATTATTCTTTTGGGTTCAAAAATTATTTATTGAAATGAAAATGTAACTAATTTGTTGAAAATTCGTTATTTCGTGAAAAATTTATTTCTTTTGCCTGAAAATATAATGTTTTATTTATTTATTTTTTTTTTGTTTGAATTCATATTTTTGTTAAAAATCCATCTTCTTGGTAAAAACCCAGCGATTCGGTTAAAAATTTAACTGTTTAGTAGCAAATTTATGTTCTTTATTTTATTTGTTTTTTTTGGTAGAAAATTAATCTTCTTGATTGAAAAGTTACCTTTTTGGTTGACTAATCAACTACTTGGTTAAAAGTTCCTTTTTGGTTAAATATTCATTATTTTATTTGAAAATTGTACTGTTTTTTTAATCATTGTTTTTTGGTTAGAAATTAAATTTTTTAACTGTAAATTCGTCTTTTTGGGTACGAGATTAATCTTTTTGTTTCAAAAAATATCGTTTTAGTTAAGAAATAAATTATTTGGTTAAAAGTTCCTTTTTTGTGAAAAATTAACTTTCTTAATTTAAAGTTCCATTATTCAATTTTCTGTTGAAAAATGACTTTTTCAGTTAAAAGTTCAAATATTTGATTATAAATTCATTTTTTTATTGAAAGTTCGTCTTTAAGGCTATTCTTCTTCGGGTAAAACTGTACCTAAACTGTTGAAAAACTCATTTTTTTCTGATAAAAAGTTAATTTTTGATTGAAAAATATTCTTCTTCACATTTGTTAAAAATGTTATCTTATTGGTTAAAAATTCACCTTTTTAATTAAATGTTCAACTATTTACTCGAACATTCAACTATATAGTTGAAAATTCAACTTTTTTTGTAGAAAAATTTGTTGACTTTCAACTATTAATTAAAAAATTCAACTATATGGTTGAACATTAAACTTTTTTTGGTAGACAATTATTCTTGTAGGTTGAAAATTTGTTTCTTTGGTTGAAAATTAACTATTTTTTGAAAATTTATTTTTTTGCAAAAATTATTTTTTGAACTAAAAATATAATTATTCCATTTTTTAATTTATTAAAAATTCGTATTTTTTGGTAGAACTGTACTTGACTTTTCAAAAAAAAATAATTTTTGATAAAAAGTTAATTTTTGTTTAAAAAATAATCCTTTTCAGTTAAAAAATAAACTATGTGGTTAAATATTAAACTTTTTTTTCGGAGACATTTATTCTCGTTAGTTGTAAATTTATTTCATGGGTTGAAAATTTAACTACTTTTTTGAAATTTTGCTTTTTTTGGCGGAAAATTAATTTTTTAACTGAAACTTTAAATATTGCATTTTTTAATTGAATGAAAATTCGTATTTTCGGTAGAACTGTACCTAAATTTTTTTAAACTCATTTTTTTCTGATAAAAAGTTAATTTTTTATTAAAAAATAATCTTTTTAATTGAAAATTTACCTTTTTAGTTAATAGTTAAACTATTTTCTTGAACATTCAACTATTTAGTTGAAAATTCAACTAATGGTTGATAATTAAACTTCTTTCGGAGGCAAATATTTTTGCTAGTTGAAAATTTATTTCATTGATTGAAAATTTAACTCATTTTTTGAAAATTCGTTTTTTTGTGGAAAATTAATTTTTTAACTGAAAATTTAAATACACCATTTTTTAAGTAATTGAAAATTCGTTTTTTTTTTTGGTAAAACTGTACCTAAATTGTTAAAAACTCACTTTTTCTGATAAAAAGTTATTTTTTTATTAAAAAATAATCTTTTTAGTTGAAAATTCACCTTTTTAGTAACAAATTCACCTATTTGATTAAACATTCAATTGTATAGTTGAAAAATTAACTTTTCTGGTAGAAAAAAAGTTTCTTGAAATTCAACTATTTAGTTAAAAATTAACTTTTTTGGTGGAAAAAAAGTTTCTTGAAAATCTACTATTTAGTCCAAAATTTAACTATATGGTTTTCGGAGACAATTATTCTTGTTGTTTTAAAATTCATTTCTTTGGTTAAAAATTCAGCTATTGTTTTTTAAATAGTATTTTTTGGTATAACTGTACCTAAAATGTTGAAATCTAACTTTTTCCTGATAAAAAGTTAATTTTTTATCGCAAAGTAGTCTTTTTAGTTGAAAATTCACCTTTTTAGTTAAAAATTCAACTATATTGAAAAATAATATTTTTCACTTTTGTTAAAAAAGTAATCTTTTTGGTTAAAAATTTAACTATTTACTTAAACATTTAACTATATAGTTGAAAGTTTAACTTTTTTGGTAGAAAACTTGTTGAATTTCAACCATTAAGTTAAAAATTCAACTATATGTTTGAAAATAACTCATTTTTTTTCTGATAAAAAGTTAATTTTTTATTGCAAAATAATCTTTTTGGTAGAAAATTCACCTTCTTAGTCAAAAATTCAACTATTTACTTAAACATTTAGCTATATAGTTGAAAAGTTCAATTATATGGTTGAAAATTCAACTATAAGGTTGAAAATTAGGCTACCTTTTTGAAAAATCATTTTTTTGTGGAAAATTAATTTTTTAACTGAAATTTTAAATATTCCATTTTTTAATTGATTAAAAATTCATATTTTTGGTAGAACAATACCTAAATTGTTTAAAAAGTTCATTTTTTTCTGATAAAAAATTCATTTTTTATTGCAAAATAATCTTTTTGGTAGAAAATTCACCTTTTTAGTTAAGAATTCAACTACTTACTTGAACTTTCAACTATATAGTCGAAAATTTAAATTTTTTTCGTAGAAAAATTTGCTGAAATTCAACTATTTACTTAAAATTTTTACTATATGGTAGTATGGTTTTTTTGTGAAAAAATAATTTTTTAACTGAAAATTCAATCATTTCATTTTTGAGTTTATCGAAAATACGTATTTTTAGGTATAAATCTTCTTGGTGTTAATTTCCTCTTTTTGCTTGAAAAATTAACTATTTTGCTAAGAATTCTTTTTTTTTGTCTCAATATTTATCATTTGGATAGTAAATGCTAACTGAAAAGCTGAAAAGCTAACTATTTAATTTTTAGTTGAAAATTAATTTTTTGGGGTCGAAGATTATTCTTTTTGGTTAAAAACTTATCTTCTGGGATAAAAACATAACTTTTTCCCGGAAAAATGGTTGTTTTTCGATTAAAAAATTAACTTTATTAACTGAAAATGCAAATATAAAGTTTTTTTTATTCAAAATTCATCGATTTTGTTGTAAATTCTTTTCTGTGTTTGAAAATTAATTTTTTTTAGTTGAAAATTCAACTATGTATTAAATGATAATATATATATATATATAACCAAAGAAATCCTTTTCCATCCCCGAACATAAATAAAATATGAGATTGTTTTATATCTTTGACATTATGGTATTGACGAGATAATATGTATTAAATAATTTAATATTACTTGTTTTTTCTACTGGTCTAAAATCTATGGTCTAAAAAATTTTTATTTATAAATTGTGAAAAAATTGCTCTCAAGCTCCGCTAGGATCCGAACTTAGGTCCTTCAGATTGCCGGTCTAAAGGCTCTTATCCACTAAGCTACGGAGAGGCAAAAGTCATTTCTTCACAATTCCTTTGAGTTTAATTCCATCCTAATTTCTTATACTTACAAGATAAGTTTTTCAAACACGCGAATGTTATACATTTCTTGATGATATGTTTTTAATTAATAAAATTTAGTAAATAATTTTATATTAATTATTTTTCTCTACTGGTATAAACTCAATATTCTTGGACAATTAATATCAAATTATTTATTAAATTTTATCTTGTCAAAATCATAGCCCAAAAAATTATAAACATTTGAATGTTTAAAAAATTGATCTTGATAAGTATAAGGAATTAAGTTCTAATTCAACTCGTAGGGATTGTGAAAAAATTAATTTTGTCTCTACGTAGCTTAGTGGATAAGAGCATCAGACCGGCAATCGAAAATACTTGGGTTCGAATCCCAGCGGAGCTTGAGAGAAATTATTCCACAATTAAGAATTAAAAAACAATATTCAAAAAATATGTATCTTAGACCAGTAGACAAAAAAATAATTAATACCAAATCCTTTCAAACGGAAGTTTAAATTGATGTAGATGTATACAAATCATAATAATAATAATATGTTTATAATAATGTAATTGTTTGAACAAGTTATACAATGACTTGATTGACAAACTTAGCTGCTTATGTATAATGATTGCGCATTTAAAAGTGCATCTGATTAATTTCGCAAGATATAGGCTGTATAGTATATATGTATATATATAGTGCGTGGGTGGTGGTAATTGCGCAGGAATTTCAATATACATACAGTCGATTTGAAGGATGCGTAGATTGTACAGTGTACATTGTCACGGTTATTGAATGCAGACGCAGTCTGAAAATTCAAACACTATTGAGTTTTATACCATTGCATCGCGAAAGTCTCAGTGCGATCCACCTCACGGTTTCCCAATCATGTCCTCGAACACTCAAGGATCGAGCGATTTTGCAGCGGTCGACGCACTTTGTACCATCACATTATCATCGTTGCAATTGCATTTGCTTTTAGCTTCTTTTTCTTTTCCTTGTATTTTTTATGCCACAAATACAATTTTTTTTTTATCTTAAAAATTATGGATTATAAGTAAATTATGTTATTTTAGGGTATTATTAATTTTAATATTTAATTAGTGTTAGGGAGCGAAAAAAATCTGCCTTCATCCGGATTTGAACCCGGACGCTAACTTATATGAGTAGAGCGTTTACCCAGTACGCCTCCGAGGCCTTATCAGATATTTACCTGTTTCTTCTGTATCATTTGGTGATGCAGGAGTGTACCTCTTTACCAAGTAAAAATTTTATAATAAAGACTCCACTCATGGCTAGGCACGTTTCTGGTTCAAATCCGGGCTAAGGCCAAATTCACTAAAACAATCATTTTTTTAAAAATTGCAAAAAATTTAACACATTTTCAACCAAATATTTAAATTTTCCAACTGAAAAAGAGATATTTTTAAACAAAAAATTGAATTTTTAAACAAAATTATTAGTTTTATCAGAAAAAAACGAATTTCCAACAAATTACATGAATTGTCAACCAAACAGTTAAATTTTAAAACTGAAAAAGATCGATTTATGAGCAGAAAAGTTCAATTTTCATTATTTTTAAATTAATTTTTAATGAAACATAATTATGTACAAATGAGTTTCATTTTAAACTGAAAAATATGAATTTCTAATAAAAAAGTTAATTTTTGAATCAAACATTTGAATTTTTTACCCAATACTTAAATTTTCTAATAAAAAACAAAAAAACATTTCGATCCGATGGAAATAAATTTTTAGCAAAGTCGTGCAATATTTAACTAAAAAGATGTATTTTTAAATTAAATTATAAATCTTTAAACAAAACAATTAATTTTTAAATGACCTTAACTTTCAACCAATTATTTTTATTTTTAACCATAACAGTTACAATTTCCGCAAAAATGATTATCTACCAAAAAGATAAATTTTTAACAAAATTCATAAATTTTTTAACAGAACGATTAAACTTTATAACAAGAGGATTAATTTGTCAACAAAAAAAGACGAATTTTCCATAAAATACATCAATTTTTTACCAAAAATAAAATGGTCAAATTTTCATTTGAAAAAATTAATTTTTATTAAAAAAACAAATTTTCTACATAATTGTTAAATTTTCAGCTCGAAAATTTTAATTTGCAAAAAAAAGTTTAAGTTTAAGCTAAAGTTGAATTTTTAACCAATTTATTAAATTTTCTATTAAAAAAATCTGTTACGAAGAAAATGAACTTTCAGATATTACTTCAATTTTTAACGAAAAATATGAATTTTTAAACAGAATTATAAATATTTAAAAAGCCAAATTATTTTCTGACAAAGAAGTCCAACTTTTAATCTAGCAGTGGAATTTACAACGAAAACCGGTGCATTTTGCAGACAAAAATTATTTATTACTAGAAAGATTAATTTTCAACAAAATACAAAAATTTTTTACCAAATATTTTATTATTAAAATAAAAAAACACATGTATATTTTTAATCGAAACTTGAAAAGGTAAATTATCAGTTAAAAAATTGCAATTTAAACCAAAAATTTAAAAAAGTTAAGTACTCAACTTTTGAAAAAAAAACAGAACTTTATTTTAAAAAATTAATTTTCAATAAAAAAACGCATTTTTCATAACAAAGTTGAATTTGCTAAACCATTTAAACAAAACAAAATTTCATATTTTTACCATTTCTCTATGAATAGGTATTGCCAGTGACTTTTTTGGTCAGATTTTTTGCATAAAAAACAATTTTTATTTATATAATTAGTGTTGGTTAGAGATCTTAGGTTTGGAAAAGCAAAACAAAAATCTGCCTTTGCGCGGATTTGAACCGGGACCGCTACCTTATATGAATGGAGCGTTTTTTCTCCACGAAAAGTCTCTTTATTCTTAAGAAATCAAATAAAAAGGTCTTACTAATGTCTTTCTATTGTTCTATTTTTAAAATTGTCAACAAATGGTAACTATGTGGACAATTGTTGTAAACAAATATAGATTTTTACCTCTGTGCCATGATTTGAATACATTTTTTTTGCGGAATCAGCTAAGAATGTTTTGCCATTGATTCATTGTTGCCAAATTTTTTTAGAATTTGGCAGAAGTTTTTATTTTTTTGAACAATTATTATAAACAAATGTACATTTTCACCATTTATCCAGGAATAGACCGAATGGTTTATACGGATTCGATTAAAAATATTTTGCCAGTGACTTTTTTTTATCATATTTTTCGAACTAACAATAAGTAAATAATTGTTAATTATTTGAACGATTTTTATAATCAAAAAGGTAGAAAAGGAATATTTAGTTATACACATTCTTTAAATAAACATTAGTATTTATTATTTTGGAAAATATAACAACCAAAAGTAATTGGTAAGACATTTTTAGTTGATTCTAAAAAAAGAGACTATTCATGAAAAATATCAGAATGTGCATTTGTTTATAAAAATTGTTTAAATAATTAATAGTTATTGTTCATTCAAAAATGTGACAGCAAAAAAGAACTGGAAAGACGGAAGACTGATAAAAGAATGGATGGAAGAATCCTAAAAAGTAGAATTTGTTTATAATTGTTTAAATACATAAAAAACGTTGTCAAAGTATAAAATATGTTTAAAATATGTATAAAATATAAAATATGAAATATAAAATATGAATAATTAAAAAGACATTTTTAGTTTATTCGGCGGCACAAGTAAGCATATTGTTTTAGACATTGTCAAAATTTGTATTTGTTTACAAAAATTGCAAAAGAGGAGCTTTTGTTAACTAATTATAATAGTACTTATGAAAATCCTACTATATTTTTTTTCGAAAAATTTATCTTTCTGGCTTGAAAATGCAACAATTTGGTAGAAAATTAAAATATTTGGTCGAAAAATGCATTTTATTGACAATTCGTCTTTAAATATAAACTATTTAGTTTGAAATTTACGTAATTTGTTAAAAATTTGTCTTTTCCAGTAGTAAATTAACTTTCCTGTTTAAAAATAGATCTCTTTAGTTCAAAAATTAAACTATTTTATTGGAATTGGATTTGATTAAAAATTAATTTATTTTGTCGAAAATTCGTATTTTCTTCTAGAAAATTAACCTTCTTCGTTTACAATTTAAAAATTTGGTAACACAGGAATCAAATGTTGAGTCACGATTTGATAGCATAATATCAAAATAAATTTTTCCCAAATTTTGAAACCTTTGGCCACCATATTAGATGAGTTAGTGGGGGTAAATTCCATTTTTCGTTTTATTCTCAACGTGCATGATTTTTTCAAAAAAAATCTGGCGGTAAATTCAAAATCAAAAAAATTTAAAAATTGCAGATTACTGTTGGAAATTGTCAGCAAGATCAGCAAAATTATTATTGAAAATCACTGCCGACTTTGAAATGTGATTACTCGTTCCTAAAATGAGCGAAAAACTTTTTAAAAAATTTCTCGCTTATTTTCATTAAATAAATTAACCACAATTTAACAAAAAAAATTTACAACTAAATACTTAAATTTTTAACTAAAAAGACCAATATTAAACAAAAAATTCAATTATTAAACTCTCAATTTTTAAATTAAATTTTAACATAAAAGGAATTTTGAACCAAATAGTTGATTTTTCAACCAAACAAATAACTTTTTATTTAAGAAGATAATTTTCCATAAGAAAAAAATAATTGAAAAAAATACATGAATTTACAACAAAATAGTTGAGTTTTTAACTAAAGAGGACAATTTCTCAACCGAATAATTAACTTTCAACCGCAAAAAAAAGAATTTTTGACAAAATATTTTAATTTAAAAACAAAGAAACGAATCTTCAACAGAAATTTTTTCTGAAAAAGTTGTTTAACCGAATTTCCAATCAAAGAGATGAGCCCTCAACTAAATAAATTAATTTTGAACCAAAGGGTTGAGTTTTCTACCAAAAAGTTGAATTTGTAACCAACAACCAGAAAAAACATTTTATTTTCAGTTTAAAAAATGAACATTTCGCTGTCAAACAAATTTTTAACAAAATAGGTATTTTTCATCCAAATAAATGCATTTTGAACCAAAAAGAACCATTTTCTACTAAAAAAGTATTATATTCAAAAAAAATTAATGAATTTTGAAAAAATGGTTAAATTTTCATCTAAAAAGGATAAACAGCTGAGTTTGTAAATCAATGCATTGATGCATTTTTAATTGAACAGTTGATTTCCCAAACAAAAAATTTAAATTGCAAACAAAAATATTGATTTTCAATCCAAAAAGATAAAATTTCAATAAAATAAACAACATTTGAACCAACTAGTTGAATATTTAACTAATAATGTAAAATTTTTACCAAAAAAATTTTCTTTGTTTAAAAAAGCGGAATAGTGTATTTTTCAGTTAACCAAAAAAAAAGGATTTTTCAGCTGAAAAGATAAATTTTCAACCAAAAAGATGGCATTCTTAACAGAAGGAAAAAGTTTAGTTTTCAGTTTAAAAAATAACATTTACCTAAAAAAAAACGAATTTTCAACAAAATATGTACATTTTTCATTTAAATAATTTAATTTTGAATATTTGAAATAGTTTATTTTTTAACTAAGAACGATTAATTTTCTATCCAAAAAGACAAATTTTAAATAAAAGAATAAATTTTTAAACTTAAGAAGTGAATTCTCAACCAAAAATTTATTAGTTAGACTTTTAGTTGATAAGATATTTTTTAAACATTGAAAATTTAATTTTTAACCACAAAGTTTGTTTTTCTACCAAAAAATATCACTTAACTAAACAATATCAATTTTTAATTAAAAATGAATTTGTAAATTGACAGATAAAAAAATTAATTTAAAAAAAAACGAGGAATTTTCCATCAAATATTTAAGTTTTTATCCAGAAAGATATTATAATTTCAACCAATAAGATTATTCTTCCATACCTTAACTTTTTTACTAATTTTGGCGTCAAATTACCCAAAAAAAATTTTTTATATTTTGTGGAGAATATACCATATGAGAAGTTTGAAAAAAATACTTAAGAATTTTTCGAACTTTTTACCCTTTATGGATTTTGTTAATCATTTTTTTTGGGGTAGAAATTTAATCACAACTTTGTTAAGAATTTATCTATTTTATTAAAATTCATTACTTTTTTGAATAAAAACTAATTTTTTGAATCGATAATTAATTTTTTAACCAAATTTTCAAATATTCCGTCTTCGGTGAAAAATTATTCGTTTGTAATAAACAATTCAACTATTTAAGTTAAAATTTATTTATTTTATTACAAACTCATCTATTTGTTTAAAAATCTAACTGTGTTGTTGAAAATGTAATTACTCTGCTGAAAATTCATCTATTTTGGTAGAAAATTAATCTTTTGTGTTGAAAGTTTATATTTTTGGCTAAAAATTTCATTATTTGATTTATAATTTAACTATTTTGTAGTTTAAAATTTTTTTTGAACTAATTAATTAATTAATTTTACTTCTTGGTTGAGAATTCATCATTATAGGGGAAAAATGCAGCTTTGTTTTTAACAATGTAACTTTTTTGTTGAGTGTTGAACCATTGTGTTGAAGATATATTTTTAGTATTTAACTGTTTTTTCTTTAAATTCAGATTTTGGAGTGAAAATTTAACTATTCGATTAAAAATCGATTTATTTGCTTGAAAATTTAACAGCTGTATAGAAAGCTCATCTTTTTGTTTAAAAATATAACTTATTGTTTTAATGTTAATCAGCTTTGGTTGAGGATACGTCTTTTTGTTTATTATATAATGTTTTGTTAAAAATTCATCCATTTTTTTTAGGGTTCAACTATTTGATTAAAAAAGCGTTGTTTCTTTGGGTGAGTATTAATTTTTTAACTAAATATTTAATTTAGTTGATTGTTAAGAAATCCAACTACTTTTTGAAAATTCAACTATTTTGTTGATAATAACTTTTTTAGTTGAAAAGTTACCAGTTTTCTTGAAAATTCGTACTTTTGGAATACAAATACAACTATTGAGGTAAAAATTTATTTATTTTGTTGAAAAATCTTATTTTCTGGTAGAAAATTAAACTTCTTGGTTAACAATATTCCTATTATTATTATAGATTTTGTTAAGAATTAATTTTTTTGATAGAAAATAAATCTTTTGTGTTGAAAATGCATCTGTTTAGTTGAAAATTAAATTGTTTGGTTAAAAATTGAACTTTTTTGTATAATGGTCATCTTTTTGGCTGAAAATATATAAATTTTGAAAATTTTGAAAATTATGCCTAGGTGTTAAATGAAAATTGTTATTTTCTGGTAGAAAATTAATTTTCTTGTTTAAAAATTCAACCATTTACGAATGAATTTATCGATTTTGTTCACGCTTTATCTTTTTTGTAGAAATTAAATTTTCTGTTTTAAAAATTCATCTTTTTTTGTTTTTTGGTTGCAAACTTAATCACTTGATTAAAAATTTACTTTTTGTTCAGGCACATATTTTTGATTAAAAATATAACATTTTGGTAAAAGATTAATCTTCTTTGTTTGACGATTCATATTTTTGCGTTAAAAATAATTATTCTTTAAAAAAAGTTTATTAATTTAGTTGAGTTTTAAAGACTTTTATTTAAAATGTGTCGTTTTTTCTTGTAACCCAATTCATCTTCTTGGTCTCAAATTTAACTGTTTTGTTGAAAAGTCGTACTTTGGATTGAAACCTAAGCCACATGGTCAAAAATGTCTTAATTTTTCGAAAATTCGTATTTTCTGGCAGAAAATTAATCTTCTTGGTTAACAATATACCTATTTAATAATAAATGTATAGCTTTTGTTAACAATTAATCCGTTTTGATAGAAAATGAATCTTCTATGTTGAAAATGCATCTGTTTAGTTAAAAATTAAATTGTTTGCTTAAAAATTGAACTTTTTTGTATGTTGGTCATCTTTTTGGATGGAAATATATAAATTTTGAAAATTATGTTTGAAAATTATGCCTAGGTTTTATTTGAAAATTGTTATTTTCTGGTAGAAAATTTATTTTCTCGTTTAAAAATTCAACCATTTACTAATGAATTTATGGATTTTGTTCATAATTTACCTTTTTTGAACAAATTAAATTTTCTTTGTTGAAAATTAATCTTTTTGGTTGCACACTTAATCACTTAATCAAAAATTAACATTTTTTAGGCACATATTTTTTATTAAAAATATAACAGTTTGGTAGAAGATTAATATGTTTGTTGGACGAATCATCTTTTTTCGTAGAAAATAATTATTGTTTGATAAAAGTTTATTACTTTAGTTGAGGTTTTAACACTTTTATTGAAAATGCGTCGTTTTTTTGTTGAAAACTAATTTTTTCTTTGGTTGAAAGTTAATCTTTTTAACTAAAAACTTTAATATTTTATTCTCGGTTAAAAAATGTTCCTTTGTAGTTAATTTCAAATATTTAGTTGGAAATTCATCTTTTTGTCTAAAATTCAACTGTATTGTTGAAAAGTCGTACTTTTAGATTGAAACTTAAAATATTTGGTTAAAAATTTCTTCATTTTTTGATAAATCTTATTTTCTATAAGAAAATTAACCTTCTTGGTTAAAAATATACATATTTAATAAAAAATTTATAGATTTTGTTGACAATTAATTTTTTTGATAGAAAATAAATCTTCTGTGTTGAAAATGCATCTCTTGGTTTGAAAATTAAATTGTTCGGTAAAAAAGTAAAATTTTTGTAAGAAGGTTTATTTTTTTGAATCAAATCAGAACTATTTGTTTAAAAATTATTCCTAGTTTTTAACTGAAAAATTTTATATTATTATTTATATTATATTTATCTTTTTTGTAGAAATAAAATTTTCTATGATGAAATTTCATCTTTTTGGTTGCAAACTTAATTACTTGATCGAAATATTGACATTTTTTAGGCACATATTTTCGACTAAAAATATAACAGTTTTTTTGTATCAAAATGTATTATTGAAATTTAGTAACCCTGGATTAAAAATTCAACTAACTGGTTAAAAATTTATATATTTTTTCGAAAATGTTGATTTTCAGTTTTGAAAATTCATCTTTTTCGGTAAAAATTTAATTATTTATAAAGAGCTAATCTTTTTTGGTTAATAAATATTTTTTTTTAATCAAAATTTAACTATTTTATTTTCGGTTTGAAATTGTTTACTTTTAGTTGAACATTTGCGTTTTAGTAGAAAATTAATCTTTTTGGTTTAATATTCATCTTTGTAGATTAAATTTCCAGCTATTAATTTAGAAATCTAAATATCTTATATAAAATTCTAATTATTTTGTTTAAAATTTAACTATTATATTAAAGTAAACTTTAGGGTAAACAAATTAACTGATTGTATGAAAATTCGTAATTTGGAATTCAAAATGTTTTGGTAAATAATTAATTTTCTTGGTTAAAAATTGAATTTTTAGTATGATGTTCATCTTTTTGGATGGAAATGTAACTATTTATTCATAGTTTTTAATTAAAAATTTTTATTTTCTGGTATAAAATTAATCTTCTTATTTGAAAATTCAACCATTTAGTAATAAATGTATGGATTTTCTTCATGATTTATCTTTTTTGTAGAAATAAAATTTTCTATATTGAAATTTCATCTTTTTGGTTGAAAACTTAATTACTTGATCGAAAATTGACATTTTTTTAGAAACATATTTTTTACTGAAAATTTAACAGTTTTTTTTCGTATTCACGCGTATTGTTGAAATTTACTACCCCTCGATTAAAAATTCAACTAAGTGTTTAAAAAGTTATGTATTTTTTCGAAAATTGGGATTTTCAGTTTTGAAGATTCATCGTTTTCGATGAAAATTTAATTATTTATAAGAAGCTAATCGTTTTGGTTAGAAAATAATTTTTTTAAATAAAAAATTTCACTATCGGACTTTTGGTTAAAAATTGTTATTGTTCATTTTTAGTTGTAAATTATAAAAGTCCAAAAAAAAGTTTTAAAAAAGTTTAAAAAATCCAAATATCTAATATAAAATTTTAATTATTTTGTTCAAAATTTAACTATTATATTAAAGTAAAAAATTAATTTTCTTGGTTGAAAATTCAACCATTTAGTAATAAATTTATGGATTTTGTTCATGATTTATCTTTTTTGTAAAAATAAAATTTTCTGTGTTGAAAATTTATCTTTTTGATTGCACACTTAATTACTTGATCAAAAATTGACATTTTTTTACGCACATATTTTTGACTAGAAATATAACAGTTTTTTTTCGTATTAAAATCTGTTGTTAAAATTTAGTACCCCTGGGTTAAAAATTTAACAGTTTGGAACATTCATCTTTTTTGGTGCAAAATTAATTATTTCTAAAAAACTAATCTTTTTTGTTAAAAAATAATTTTTTTAATAATAAATTTAACTATTCTATTTTCCGTTAAAAATTATTTATTTTTAGTTGAAAATTCAAATAGTATATATATCTTCTTTGTAAAAATAAAATTTTCTGTGATGAAAATTCATCTTTTTGGTTGCAAACTTAATTACTTGTTCGAAAATTGACATTTTTTAGGCACATATTTTTGAATTAAAATATAACAGTTTTTTTCGTATTTAAATCTATTGTTGAAATTTAGTTCCCCTGGATTAAAAATTTAACAGTTTTGAAAATTCATCCTTTTCGGTTCAAATTTAATTATTTATAAAAAGCTAATCTTTTTTGTTGAAAAATAATTTTTTTAATAAAAAATTTAACTATTCTATTTGCGGTTAAAAAGTATTTATTTTTAGTTGAAAATTCAAATAGTCGATTGAAAATTCGTAATTTATTAGAAAATTATTCTTCTTGGTTTAAAATTTATATTTGTAGGTTTAATTTGCAGCTATTTATTTAAAAATCCAAATATCTTTTACAAAATTTAAATTTTGTTTAAAATTGAACTATTTTATTAAAGAAAACTTTAAGGTGGAAAAATCAACTGTTTTTATGAAAAGTCGTAATTTTGGATTGAAAACGTTTCGGTAAAAGATTAATTTTCTCGGCGGAAAATTCATCTTTTTAAGTTACAAATTCGGCTTATTGTTTAAAAATTTACTTATTTGGTACTAAATTCATGAATTGTGTTAAAAATTCATCGCTTGTGCTAGAAAATTAAACTTCCATCTTTAAAATTCATCTCTCAGGTGCTAATTAAATTATTTAAAAATTCCCCTATTAGAATAAAAATTAATTTTCTTTGGTTGAAGATTCATCTATTTTCTTAAAAATTCGTCCTTCATGGTTCCATTCAACTATTTTGTAATGAAAATGAAAATCTTTCTTCTAATTTTTGTCCAAAAAAGTGCTTTTTGTCTCTCTCTGGGATGGTCCACTTTGCCCCGGTCTACCCTCCACAGTAAAAACCGTAAAAACATATGTTAAAATGTTTTTAAAGAGATTTACACCTTACAAACGTAAACACTTGTGTCAAGAGCTTCAAGAGAATCCCAGTTCAGTCAGTTCAGTCCATTTCAGTTGGAGAGAAGTCACTTTTGCTTTCTTTATTCCTCGTTCTACCTTTGCAATCACGTCGTGCCGGCTTAGTGCCGCAGGGCCGATCAAGAGAATGTCCACTACATTCTGGTCTTCTGGTCCATGTCCGTACATAACAGGTGCGACGGCGAGTGTTCAGCCTCTGTTCAGCCATATTTCACGAAAGTCAACTTGGATTCATAGATCTCGTCTCTGAATCCGAATTAGTAAAAACTACTAATTGGTAGCAGTTTTCTACTAATTCAAAAAGCACCGATTCGTTTACCGCTAATTAGTAAAATCTGCTAATTCAATATGGAAGAATAAGTGACCAAATAATTTAGTAACTATACAGGGTGTCTACTTAAATTCTGGGAGGGGGGGGGGATTCCCTGACAATTCCAGGGTTTTTTCAGGTATCTGAAGTTTTTACGAGGTCTAGTTTTTCATAGTATTGAGCTATTCAAATATTTCGCTTTTTTTTTTAAACAGTCGACTCTGATAAGCTATATAGTTTTGCGAGTCTATACAATAAATAATATTATATTTTTTTATTTTGTATGTATTCTTTTAACGTGCTATATTAAATTCGACAGAAACCGATTCAAAATCCCAATTTTTCCAGTTAAAAATTGCATATTTAAGAATATGAATTAACTTTTAAGCAAGCAGATTATTGTTTTACCAAATAAATAAAGATTTTTAAAACAAAATACATGAATTTTCAAGCAAATAGTTAAATGTTTTTATTACAAAAGATAAATTTTCAAAATACGATCAATTTTCAATCGAAAAAAAGTAGTTCAATTTTTAATCGAAAACTCTAATTTAAAACCAAAATATTATATAGATTTAATGCGACATAAACCAAATAATTTAGTGTTTAATTTAAAAAAATTAATTTTCAACAAAATACTTGAATAAAAAGGATAAATTTTCAAAATACGATCAATTTTCAATCGAAAACGGAAGTAATTCAATTTTGAATCGAAAAAATTAATTTTCAAACCAAAATATTATATAATAAATTCGACATAAACCGATTTGAAACCCCAATTTTTCAAGTTAAAAATTGCAGATTTAAGAATATGAATTAAATTTTTACCAATCGGAATATTTTTTTACCAAAAAATAAAATTTTTCTAAACAAAATACATGAATTTGTAACCAAATAGTTTAATGTTCAATTAAAAAAAGATTGATTTTCAACAAAAAAATTGAATAAAGAGGATAAATTTTAAAAATACGATCGATTTTCAATCTAAAACAGAAGTAATTCAATTTTGAGTCGAAAAAATTAATTTCAAACCAAAATATTAAGTATTAAATTCGACATAAACCGATTCGAAATCCCAATTTTTCAAGTTAAAAATGGCAGATTAAAGAATATGAATTAATTTTTACCCAAGCGGAAATATTTTTTACCAAAATAATAAAGATTTCTCAAACAAAATACAGGAATTTGTAACCAAACAGTTTAATGTTTAATTTAAAAAAAAAATTAATTTTCGATAAAATACTTGAATTAAAAAGATCAGTTTTCAAAATACATGAATTTTCAATTCAATGAACAAAGTGATGAATTTTCATCTAAAATGATGAATCTTTAACTAGAATAATTCAAATTTCAAGCAAGATGATTAATTTTAAACGACAACTATGAAATATTTAACTGAAATTCTCAGTACAAAAAATTGCAACAAAGAAATACTAATTAAGGAAAAATTAGTTACACTTTAAAAACTTTATTTTATCTTATTATTCTTCAAATTCGTTTCATATTTAGAGATTAATTTTCTGCCAAAAAAAGACGATTTTTTTTTAGCAAAATACGTCAAATATTAGCCCGATAGTTGATTTTTCCATGAAATAAGATAAATTTTCCTTCATTTTCTTGAATATTTCACAGTTAAATTGTCAGAATATGAAAATTCAACCATGAACTATTTTATGTAATATTTAATTTTATTCAAGTTAAAAAATTTGAAAATTTACAGTCCCAGCAAAAAGTGAATGTTGTTTTACAAATGCTATATAAATATTTTAAAATGAAAATTAAATAAAGAAATTTTTCAATACATAATATTTTTAATGTGCTATATTAAATTCAACATAAACCGATTCGAAATCCTAATTTTTCAAGTTAAAATTTGCATTTTTAAAAATATGAATTAATTTTCAAACAAGTAGATTAATTTTTTAACAAAAAAAAAAAAGATTTCTTAAACAAAATACATAAATTTTCAATCAGAGAAGATACATTAAGATACCTTTTAAGTTAAAAAAAGAATTTCTGCAAAAAAAGACCTAATTAAAAGAAATTACTTAGATTTTCAAACAAAGTGATGAATTTTTATCTAAAATCATGAATATTTAACTATTATTATTATTATTATTATTATTATCATCACACCATTAAGCAGTTTCCCTTTCGGGGTAGGCGTGACTCACTCGGTAGGGAGGGGAGTAGTGTGAGGAAGGGGTTATAAAA
>JAAAKG020052666.1:0-18283 GCA_010014905.2 Druon quercuslanigerum
GCTGGGATCGGGTGCAAATTTTCAGATTGGCACCCGATCCCAGCGAAATCCTGCGGTTGTCCTTATGACAAATAGTTATATATATATATATATACGTTCCTTCTCAACCGTAACACCGCTCTCTCAAAAATTCCTGTTGATGGATTTTAATGATCTTGGGCTTAAAATGTTCCTTTTTCGAACCGCCCTCTGGGCCCGTGTGACCTTTTTTAAAATTTCAATACGGTGGCACAGAATGGCGGCTGAGTACGAGATAAAAATCAAGTGTTTGGATCAAAAAGCTTTGCAAAAATAAATATTGACTAGCATTTCGATTGGTTTTGGGCTTCAATTGTTGGTAATTGACGGCCCTTAAAAGTTGGTAAGGTAGGTTGGCGAAATTCAACATGTCCAAGGTTATATAAATAATATATATATAATTATATATCGGTATTTTAAAAGTTAATTGCCGATTACTGTCGACTGGTTACCTAAATTGAAGTATTGAATGGGACCGATTAGAAAGGCCTCGCTTTTCGTTCGAGATCAATAAGTAAAGGCGCGCCGAGCTGAGCATTATTTATTATTATTCTGGATTGAGACCGTAAGAGCCCATGACGCTTAGATGATCCCATTGCATTTCCTTGTGAGCCTAAGCTTGACCTCAAAGCGATCTCAATGGGGAATGGACCGCAGCCAAAATTTATTTCAACTAGTTCTTCAACCGTTACTGCCCGTAAGTGTCAGACGTTTCCCCAAAATCGCGGGCCGGAGACAAAGGATATTAGTAGGTGTCTCATCATCCCTTCTGCAGACACGACAGAGGGAGCTTTCGGTAAGCTGCATTTTATGATTTTATGAATGTGATACCCGAGGTTTCCATGTCCTATGAACATTTTTGTTTGGACTTTGACTTCGTTCCTCTGGAGCTTGAGCATTTCTTTCGTTCGGTTAGAGTTTAGCTTTGGGCCCAATAGTGCTTTGGTCTGTTTGCAACCAAAGGCCACTCCCTACTAATTCTGATATTCTTTGATTATCCAAGTGTTAATTTTTACAGTGGCGAACCTACTCTAAATGTCTATAACTGGCTCGGGGCCAGTAAAGTTTTCTCTCGATGCTAGATTTGCTAGCCTGTCCTATATCTCAATTCCCTTGAAGCTGCTCTGTCCAGGGATCCAAAGTAGAGTCATTCGTTTTTCTATCGCTAGCTTATGCAATAGCTCAAAGCACTTTCATACTTGTAGGGACCATAGTCGTTGTTCCATTTAGGGTGATTATAGCAGCCCTTCTGCCTGAACAGATGCGAATGTTTGCTTCTTGCTATACTCCTTTCCTTTGTAGGCGCACAGAACTATGGTGATAATGTCAGATTCTAGAACTGTGGCCTAAGAACCAATCGCGATCGTGAAGCCTATTCCATTCCTTCTACGGTATACATTGGCTATTGTATCATTCTTGCTAGGCTTCAAACCTGTTAGTGTCCCAAAAGCCATCGTCGGTGTCGACTTGATCAGACCTTGTCGCGGATATATCTATCCACTAGCAAGTCTCAAGCGCGACCATTCGCGGCTGGAAACCGGATTTTAAGAAGAGTGTCGTACGATTTCATTTCGAGTAAATTTTGCACTTTTCCTTACCCTTTAAGACATAAGAAGCAGGGGTGGATGACGTACTCATATATAATATAGTATATACATATATAATAGGTTCATATATAATATATATCGACAATTGTGAGTTAGTGATCGTGAATTTTCTTTTGTTAAGATTCATTCGGCTTGAACGAATGCATTCTCATCACGTATCTCGTGCTTTGTACTCGATTTCTTCAAAAATGCGAACATATCTATGTTATGCAACACTATTATATAAAATGTATATTACATTTTTTTCTGTATCTTAGCCTAGGATTCCTAATTCGGATATTGCAAAATAAAGTACAACTTTTATTTATCAGGATTGCTTTAATATTTGTTAATATTGGAATATATGAATATTTCAACAGTCAAAAAATCTAATTTGATTTGATTCGGACACCCGTGTTGCCATCTCTTAGCTTTTACATGCGGACTTCCTGTATTAGATGTGTGCACTGTGAGCAGTTCACAAAGGGTGACGATAGAGAACGGTTGCGGCAACGTTGCTTCTTAGTCGCGTTTGTCTGATCACATGTTGTGCATATTAACTTTCTTATATTTTGTACATTATGGTGGTTAAGAATAAATAATTAAGTAGGTATCCTTACGATTGTGAGCACCTAATTTTCCACACTCAGCTCATAAACTCAACATGGTAGCAGAGCGTGGTTGAAATTACGAGATCCGTGGTTAGTTGTTAAAGCGAAAAATCAGGTAAATGGAAAAATATTTTGAAATTTAAAGAGAGTAAAAAATATAAGTGCCGCAAGCATAAAAATTTAGTGAAAATAAATCCGCGCAAACACCCGATGTCCATCGATTTGATTTGAAAGCATGTGGCCTGAAAAAGAGTGGATGTCCGTGCACGATGCGATTGGAGGTTAGGACAATGTTCGACAAGTTAAAAACGACTCTACAGAACCTGATTGTAGGAGAAAATAGTACACCTGAAGATTTATTACAAGATTTAGAGAAAGGAGACTTCAAACTTACCAAAGAGAATAGAAATTTTCTGAGGAAAAGTTTCCTTTAAATTGTGAAGACAAAACTGATTGTAAAACGTGCAGTGAAAGGAATATAAAACATCGAGAATTAGAAGAAATGGCCAGAAAAAACAAGGATTGACGACGTCACTATTACAGTTTTCGATGGAACAGGTTTTTGCTAGCTGGAAGTTTAGACTTATGAACCTTTTGGAAAATAAGGAGTGCTAAGAACTTGCAGAAAGAGCAGAAACTCCCATCGACAATGAAAGTTCGTGGAAGAAAATTGATCTCAAGGCAAAAACTATTGTAAACAGTTTGTTATCGGACAAGCAACGGGAATTCATCAGCGAATGTAAAACAACATTTGATATAATATCCAAATTAGAGAAAATATATTCAACCCAATCTACATCTCTAAAAATTATAAACAGAGGTAAATTGGAGGAGATTAAGCTGAAGAATTACAGCAACGTAGAAGAGTTTTTTGACGAGTTCGAGAGAGAATTAAATGAATTAAAATCAGCTGGTGGAACTTTACAAGAAGAAGAAAAAATGCAACACTTGATAAGAGCATTACCACCAAAATATTTCTATATTGGGGATTTTATCGCCCAGGTGCCTAGGGAGCAAAGAACAATTGAGTATGTGAAGACAAAGATTAAAGAAGTTAATCTCAAAAAAGTGAAAGTGAAAATAAAATTAGTGTGAGCACTTTCATTGCGAAGGCAAAAGGAAACAGTTAACAATGTGGACAACCGGCTCACTATCAAAATAACTGCTGGCAAGCACAGCAGAGAAGAGGCCCCAGGACAAATCGGAATTAACTTCAGTATCACGGGTGAGCAAAATGTCATTTCCACCTTAAGATTTCGTCGCCATATTTTGAGCCAAGATATTCCCGATGATAGCTTCAGCGCGTGCCACGCATACCCTGCGCATCTAGTACACATACTTTCTAGTTGTCCAACTCATGCGGAAACGACCTACATCCAAAGGCACAATGCGGCACTAAGAGTGCTTTATTAGCATATCTTTCAGTCTTACGGCATTCACCTTCATATCGCTTCGCTAAACGCTCCTAGGGAAATAGAGTAAATTTTCGAGAATGACAAGTGCCGCATATACTGGTACTTGATATTCTCTTCATATTCTTGATATTGTTTGTGTTGCACACTCGAGGCCTGACATATTTCTCCTGAAGTTCGAGAAGCGAACCACGTTCGTTACCGAATAATTGTCATAGCGAAATTTTTTAGTTCATTCTCTATAATAAGTTATTTTCAATTTAACTACAGGTATCTTTGCATGTCAATGGGTAATTAGAAATCTTGGGATAATTACTAGGTACATATTTATTGAAAGTGCGGGATCGGTATATGCACTATTCACGATGTGCTTGAACAAGATTACTTTAAAGACCGAGCGCAGTGGTACCATTAGCAACTGTACTTATCTATGGGCACGTCAATAGCAATTTGTGAAAAACAGAGTCAGTGATGCATCAACGCGGATATCTCTGATATGCGCAGTCGTGATTTTTATTTATTTTTAACTTATGTTAACCCATTTCGTCCCAAATGTCCAACATTTTACCTGAATTTTGAACTATCTTTGATAGCTTAAAACCTCCTCTTTCAAATGCCGTGGTCTGAATTGGCTATTGATCTTTTTGAAAAAATTTATAATGACTTTTTAAAAAAGTTAAATTTTGACACGAAAAATTAGAGCCCGATCATCGCCAATGCTATAAATCGTGGAATTTTTATATTCTCTTTAAAACGCCGTTGGGTTTTCTGTCGAAATTTAAAATGGAGTGTTCAAATTGGCACATTAAAAGTGAAAGAAAAAATTTTGATGCAAATTTTTTTTAGAAATACTACATTTTTCCAAATAAACTATATATGATCATTATAATCATTATAAACTGTAACAATATAATGTTTTCGTAAAATTTACTTTAAAAAGTTTTTCAAAGTTCAAGATCGCGTCGTCAAAATTCCGTTCAAACCCGATGAAAAGCATATAAACACGTCTAATTCATTATAAATTATCCGTTTCTAATCCAAATTATAACATATAATCAATTCAATATATCATGCTGTATGTACACACTTATATATATATATATATATATATATATATATATATGTGCAGCGGTCAATTCCGCGATCTAACCTACACTTTGTTTTAAAGAAGTCCCTACTTCATATACAGTCTATATATACAAAGATTTTCATTATATACTCATTTGTTTGCATAAAAAATTGATTCTTAGTTACAACGGTTTGTTCAGCTACCGCTTTGGCAGTAAATCGTGTATTCTGCTTCAGTTATTTTCAGTCTGTTACAAAAATTTGTTCAAACCATTTTTATATAGAATGTGTAGTTTTGGTTTCATTTAAGAAAAAGACTATGAAAAAATGTTCATATTTGGAATCAAGCAACGATGAATACGGGGAACAGTCTTAAGGAGGAATTATACCTTTTAAAAAGTCGTAATCGATTGGAGCAGTATCCTTCTAATCTAGGATCAATATTGATTGATTCGTGACGCATCCAAAAAAATACATGTATTTTCAACCAAATAATTAGATTTCCAACGACATTCATTTTACCCAAGAAGATTAATTTCCTTCCGAAAACAAAAATATAGCTATTAAAATACTCATCACATAGATGAATTTTTAATGGAGAAGATTAATTTTCTATCGAAATAGGTGAATTTTCAATAAAATGCGTGAATTTTCAACTGAATAGTTGAAGCTTGTTCTAAAAAAGGTAAAGTTTTAATAAAACGTATGGAGTATTTTAATTTTCAGTGAAAAAAATGAATTTTAAAGTATAAACACTATCGCATATTTAATGCATACGGTAGGGACTGTCATGTGATGTAGGAAATATTTTGTTTTGCTGATGCGCACAATGAAAAAAATTAATGAATTTTTAATTATGTCGCAGAATCTTTTCGTCGTGAAAACAAAAGAGTATTACTCCGTCTCCTTTGACAATTGAGCACCCCTTGTGTGCACAAAGTTTCACTGTTTTTGTTGCACCGGGTATTTTTTTTCTTTCACTTTATCTCGCTAACCTTATTTCCTGAATTTCCTTTCACGAAACTTATTTCCCGAACCTTAGTTCAGGAAATTTATTTTGCGAAACTGAAGTCACGAGCCTTGTTTCGGAAATGCGGGAAGGTGGATTTGGTGTACAGGTCCTCGTGAAAACACGCAATCGTTGATAAAAGCCCTAATCTCATCGGAACTTCATAAAATGAAATGCTCGGGTACAAGTGATAATTATAGGAAACTATCAGCTAGAGAACTTTAGCAAAAGTGTGAAAAATATCTTTACTGAGCAGAATTTAAAGGACCTTTTTCCCATTGTCTCAATATTTCCAAAAATATTGTGGCCTTCAGCTCTGTATGCTACATCAGGTAGTTATTATACAATGCCTTGGAGGCTGGAGTCCTTTTAAACTTTACAACATCATCAACCCTAGTAAAACAAAGGCAATAGTTATAGGGTCCTCACCATCTCCCTTTTCTCAGAAACTAGCCATTCTTTCTCCATTACAGGTAAATGGACTTAACATCTCCTTTGTCGAGTCCGTTTCAGATCTGGGCTTGACACTAAATCGAAAATTGTCTTGGAACTGAATAGGAAGAAAATTTCCCTTCCGACTTCCACTCGGATTCTCCTCGTAAAAAGCCTTATATTTCCAATATTTGATTACGGCTTTTTAGTGTATGATGTCATTACTGATAGCCTTAATTCAAAACTTGAGCTTTCCCTCAATGCATGCATCAGATTTATTTACAATATTTCTAAGAGTGAAAACATAACACAATTCAGAGAAAAAGCTGAATTGTTAAATATAGCCAAGAGAAGACAATTCTTCATGGGTAACTTGATGTATTCAGTAATGTATTTAGTTCTAGACTTCGTAAAAGAAAGACAGTACTTAGAATTCCTTACCACCGAACCTGTAAACTTCAACGTTCATTTATTGTGAGAGGTGCTCGTCTTTGGAAAAAATTACCGTTTAATTTAAGAAATGCGCTGTTACGATATTGCTTTAAGAATTACCTCTACATATCTATATAAAATCAGTAATCACACTTTAGAAATAACTCATTGGCAGGTCATAATTTAAATCCAGATTAAAATATATCTTGGAAAATCCGGCTTACTATATACTATTTTGCCATAATTTATTAGTTACTTGATCTCAATCATATTATTTTGATAAATTACTTCCTTCACTGTTTTTTTATTTTTCTTCTTCTGTAATACAGGTTCTACGATTTTAGACTACCAGCAGTATATTTCATAATTTATACTTTACAATACTGTATCAATTTTATCATACCTTAAACTTTCATCGATCAATGCTTGTAATTTTATTTTATATTTTATTATGTATACTCTGTTCCTTGGAGGGCTAATTAGCCCTAGGGACTTTCAGAAATAAATACTAAATACTAAAAAAGAATTTTGCGCGAAGTCCACGCGTCTGTCGGATCTCGAGGTTCATACTCGATAATGGGTTACCCCACGCTTCTCGCTCGGATATTTATTCTTTACACTGATAACGGATGAATGAAACTTTAGCAAAAACATATATTTTATAGATCACAGTTTTTTATGCATCTGCATTAGGATAGTCGCAAAAATATTTTTCGAATTTTTGTGAATACCGGCCGGAAACTTGTTCGTATCCAAACAAAAATTTCCGCAAGCAAATTGCCTAAACAATTTAATATTTGTTATAATTATCTTCACTTAGGTGAGTGCCAAAAAGTAGCCTTTTTTCTTTAAATCTTAAATTTCGCTTCTTAATTAATATGAGGATGTTTGAAAATAAATTTTAACTTCGCTTCTTGACAAAGATTCAATAGATATTTGAAATATGCTTCAAATTCTCTGCACGGATTACACTGAATGCAACTTTCCTTTTAATTAGTTACTATAAGAATTCGGTGAGTTGTCAGAAATGCTAGTTCTAATCCTTCAACCTACTCCTAATTATTCTCCCTTCTTTGGTTTTGTCTCTTGTATAAGATAGCTTTTTTGTTCAAATTAATTTTTTTTACATTGCAAAAAGATGTATTCACTTAAAAAAACAATACTATTTGATAAATAATTTTTGTTGAGGTTGAATTATTATTTCTTCATAAATAGAAAGGCGAAGCAAAGTTAAAGATTTTAGAAAACCCTATCTGATTTTTGTCCGCCCTAGGTATTTCATTTCCCTGGTACTACCCATATCTGGGAGGCGTTCCCCTATCCGCAACCTGGGGAGGCGCCCGATGGAGGTTCAGCAACTTCACATGGGGGATGGAAAGGGGTAAAGGGACGTACTATGAGAGAGGGATGAGGGTATAGTGGTACTGGAGAGGGGGCTTTAATGCGAGAATTGGGAAAAAGGAGGCCTGTACCGGGAAGGGGAGAGCTTTGAAAGGAAATCGAAGGATAAGTTAATAAATAAAGAGAGGGAGATTCTAAGAGACTGGATAGAGGACGGAGGATGGGCTGTAGCGAATGGTCGATAACAGGACGAAGAGAGAGAATACACGTATGTGAGTAAGATGGGGGTATCTGTGATAGACTATGTGATAATGAATATGCAAAGTTGGTTATGAGAGGGTGTCATGGACGAGAGAAGCAATAGAGAAGTATCAGGAGCACGTAACATTTAAGGGGGAGTCGGTGGAAGACATATGGGAGGATCTGGAAGATAAAGTAAAAGGATGTGTGCAAAAAAAGGTATTTAGAAAGAAGATGAAAGGAATGGTGAAGCTGTGGTAGGATAGGGGATGTAAAAAGATGAAGAGAAAGGTGAGGAGGAAATACATGAAGTGGAAGGAAGGAAATGCGAAAAGGGAGGAGTACGTAGAAATAAGGAGATAAGTAAAAGAGCTGCAATAGAAGTTGAGAAATGTTAAGACAAAAGGAGACGTGTGGAAGATAATTAATAGGTTTAGAAAACGTATGGTAAGGATAAGTGAGAAAATAGAGAGGGACGAATGGAGGGAATTTAAAAAAAATTCATTTCAGTTGTCAGACACACGGAAGAGAGATGAGGGGATTCTAGAAACAAGGGAGGAAGTTAGAGAGGATCTGAATAACGAGGAGATAGAGAGGCAGATAACGAAGTTGAAAAGGTCTAAGGCAGAGCTGAATGGGGTAGAGAACGAAGCATGGCTGTTTGGCACACAAGAGTTAAAGGGGAGACTGAAGGAGGTAGTGAGAAAAGTATGACGGGTGGAGGGATTCGCGAGAGGGCGGTGGAAGTGTGTGATCTTACCACTCTATAAGAATAAGGATAGGGAGAGGCAGAAAAATTATAGAGGAATTACGCTAATGAATACGGCGTACAAAATATGCGCGATGGGGCTGGCGGGCTTTAGGGAGGAAAGAAGTACCATTCACAATATTTACGTTTTGCAGCACGTGGTGTATAGAGAACTATTCAAAAAGGGTGCCAAAGTGTACGCGTTTTTTGTAGATCTATAAGGCGCGTTTCCTTCGGTGGATAGAAAGAGGTTGTGGGAGGCAATGGAAGAGAGGGGAGTTAAGAGAGGCCTGATCGAAAGGGTGAGGGAGGTATATGAGGAGCAGAAAGATAGGGTAAAGGAGGGGAGGGAATCTCTGAAGGTTTCTGCATGGATAGGGGGTTTGCAATTTCAATCGCAGATATAGAAAGTAAACTCGCGGCCGAAGTGCTAGGAGGAGTTAAGGTAGGGCGGGTAAGGTTATGGTCACTCGCATATGCAGATGACATAGTGTTGCTAGTAAAGATCGAACAGGCTTAAAAGGAGATGATGAAAAAGTTGAAAAGATACTTGGACAAAAATAGGTTAGACTTAAATGCAGATAAGTTGAAGGTTATAGTTTTCAAAAGAAACTTCCTGCTTCCTGTTTCGGAGGAATGTAGGAGTGAATGGTCATATAAAAGAGAGAGTGAGAAGAGCAAATGTAGTGATGAGGCAAGTGTGGCGGCTGGGATAGAGGTTGTTTGGAAATTATTTTGTAAGGAGAATGAAATTGTTTGACTCGCTAGTGATGAGTGTCTTATTTTGCGGAGTGGAGGTGTAGGGGTGGAAGATAAGTGAGGAAGTAAATAGGATACAGTAGAGGTATGTAAAGTGGACACTGGAATTAGCAAGAAATACGCCGAACTATATTGTCAGGGGGGAGACAGGAAAAACGAGTTTAGGGATTATAACGGGGAGTTGAGCGTGTAAATATGAGGAGAAATTTTTAAAATAGGAGGGAAGAAAGAGTTTGAGAAAGAGTGAAGGATGCACGGGAGGAGAGAATAAGAGAGTCAAGGTTTAATGGGATCTATATGTGGATTATGCCAAGGGAGAAAGCGCAATATTTGTATGAGAAAGGAGAGCAAGGAAGTCAGAAACTTATAGCAAGAATAAGATGCGGATGCATGGTAGGTTATAATAGGTTCTGGCTTTCTGCTGAGAAGAGGAGGTGTGAATTGTGCGGGAAGGGGGATGCAAAAGTGGAACACTGGTGTGAAGAGGTGGAAAGGAGTAGGATAAGCATGGAAATATTCTTGCATGAAAGGGGTGACAAAAGGGCAGTGGCAAGGGTGAAGGGGGTGTTGGTTAAGATAGAGACGAAGAGAAGAAAAGAGGAAGAGGAATGGTGAAGGAAAGATTGTTTTTAGGAGTGAAAGTAGATTAAGAAGATTGTACATATTGTAAATAGTAGATAAGAATTAAATATCAGCTGCAGAGGCTGGCAAGGCGAGGCAAAGAGAGTAAATAGCGTAATGAATGCGTGCGAGGCAAGAAAGTCGCGACACGCGTGCGAGGCGATGTGAAGCGAGGAAGGCAAAGTCGGCTTAGAGATTATGTGTGGAGGGATGTTAGTTTTATGGAGTTAGTTGTAAGAAAATTCTGTAAAAAAATGGAAGGGTAAGCAAGCCAATTTTTAAGGCCAGTAGGCTGAAAAATAAACGTTTATCTATTTGCTTCACATGTCAGAGATATTTTTGTTCATACATAAATAAATAATTAAAAGTTGAGGTTGTACTTACCTCTAATCATACTCGTAAATTCTCAAAAAATTTATCTACTTGTTTTATTCTCAATTCACAAAAACAATCGACGTTTAGTTAATCTCCAAATAAATTTCTAAGCAATTTTTTTTTAACATTATTGTGTTTTCCTACAGATCATCCGGCTAACGGGGTGTGAGTTAAATCGCATTCTGAAGCCCTGCAGTGGGAGTCCAAAGCTATTTCGAAATCGAAAATCAAAAGAACCTCTCTTTTTCTGCCCACACGTTAGAATAAGAGGTCCGTTCGATTTTGGACTTTCGACCTTAGAGTACCTGGAATGAGCCAGTCAATGGCCGAGTTAGTGGCAAAGTGGGAAGGACAGACTGCGAGTTAGCGGGATAAGCTATCTCTCTCGCGCAGCAATCTGATTAGCTGTCTATCGCTACGTGACCAATCACGCTCCTGCGCGAGAGAGATAGCCTATTCCCTGTTATTGCTTTCTGTCTCACTCTGAATCGCCAAACCAGCCACAACTTTTTTACGCGGGAGACTTACTCCAGGTGTATATGCCCCAATCTTTAGAAAAAGAAGTTTGATCAGTTTAAAACGATCGACTGTAACAACCTCTTTTATAACTTTTAAGTCAAAATAGAGGAACAATATTCGATAATCGAGAATTCCTCTTGACTTGATGATTATTGACCGTCATTACTCTCTTTCTGGTAGGTAATATAAAAATTAGATATTTGCAGTCTTCCGTTTAAAAAAGATCACGCATCTCTGTCTACCGACCTCAACTCTCTATATCTATCCTATTGAATCCAGTCTGTTGAGCAATCCAAGTTGACGACAATTTCAAAGAAAGGTTAGTTTTAGAGGAACTCTGCCTTTGTATTGTGCGATAAAAACAAAAAGAATGCCACTGTGGGCGCTTTGAGCTACTGCGCTTGGGATTAATTCGCGTAATTCATCATGTATATCATCTGGCGCTAGTTTGCGATCGCCTTGTCCTCGGATTTTCTCTATAGTGATACCAGTTGCCAGGTGAGAGCGCCCCTTCAGAGAAAATTTGTAACTTAACTTGTCGGCTACTAGTATAGGAATCGTAATTCCCTAATTTGCCACATATAGCGCTCTCATCTGGGAATACTTAAAAGAGCGAGGACAGGCGATCGCCAGGTGTGACTAGAATCTTATTTTCTATGGGATCTCCACATTAGCCGGTTTGGGCTGGCTGAAGAAATGCAACAGACCGCTATTTTTTGAACTGCGCGTGTACCGAAAAGCGCAGTTTTATTTAAAATCAATAACTAATATAAGTAATAATACAGATGTATACTTTAAATAAAAAGTCATAGTACGTTAGCATCACTGGCTAGCTGGCTACCAGCCTAAGCCATCAAACTTTTTTTTCGCGTAACGAAAAACCCAACCACAACCTGAAACTGTTCATACTTGTAACCTTTCTAAATTTGAGACTTATCACTAACTTTATTTTCTAAAATTAGATATTTCATAGGCCATGGCGACTTTTAATCGCTGTGTCGGCTGTCAACATTATTTTGCCGCATAAAGTCTCTTGAGTCGACAATTTGGCCATAAATTTGATGATTAGTGTCCTGGATCATCTTTCTGGAGTACGCTGTAGGTGCACGTATGTCATAATTAAATATTTATAGCCGTTTTTTAAAATATAAAGTAAGCATGTGAAACTTTATCTGTACATTACCCTCCTCCAGGATAATGTCAGGTATACTTTAACCAATAATCAAATATTATTCCACTTAGTACATGTACTAGGAATAAAATTCTTAGAATGCACGAATTTTTTGGCTCCCCTCCAATATTTCTCATGCTCCTACCAAAGCCATTTACCAAGGCCTCCTTTCGCCGATATGTTCGAGATATCGCAGTAGGATTCCTGGGCAATCATAGGCTATAAAGCTTTCATTTTACCTAGTTCATCAGTTAAACCAAATGTAAATGTGCTAAATTAACTTCAACACTTTAAACCATAAGATTTAAAACTTTACCACTTTAAACTGCAAAACTTTAATCAACATCACCTGTAGCACGTTGAGCGGCAGCTTTTGAACTAAAATATTTAAAACTGCAGCAATTTTAACTACAGCACATAGCACTGCAGTGCTTCAAACTGTAGTACCTGACTGTAGTATAATTGCAGGACATTGAACTGCCGTACTACAAGCTGTATCACTGCAAGCGAAAGCTTTCTATACTGCTGAAACTTCAACTACAACACTGTAGACTGAAAAACTTTAAAAAAGAAGATCTTCAACCGCTCCACTTGGAACTGTTGTAAGTCAAACTACAGCAATTTCAATCGCAGCACTTAAAACTGAAGTGCCTAAAACTGCAGCACTTCAAACTATAGGACTTCAAACTGCAGACACAATACGGCACTTCAAATGGCAGCGTTTTAAACTATGAGACATGAAACTAAAGAAATTTCAACTGCCACGGCTCAAGCGTATTCACGTAAGTACGTACGCACAGCATTTTAAACTGTACAACTTTAAACCTCACACTTCAAGCGGCAGCACTTAATGCTGCAGAACTTTAAACGACAGCAGTTTAAAGTGTTGCATATTACGGAAGTAATGCTGAGGAAAGAAATTAGGAGATGGGAAAGCCGAGAAAAAGGTCAAAAACATTAAAACAAAGCTAGTAATAATATATAGAGCTCATTGCCACTTACATAACTTAGGCGGCTGTCAGCCTGTAGCGGGTGCTGATGAGCGAGAGTTTCCTCGCAGAGGATCAATGAGCCGGTTGCTCTGGAGGTGGCCCAAACGAGGGTCGTGGTGTGCTGGAGAGAGCACTAGATAACATGTTCTTGGAATACACGGTCTAGTCACGGGCAACTAAAGGAAGTTAACCAATAAGAAGCAACTTACCACAGCCAACCATATTGGAGAAATTAGCGCGCGCGAAAGAAGTATATTTGAAATGTAGTAAATGCCATGAGCGAAGATACGTGTAATACGAAATTCTTAAGTTATGATTTCATTATTAATCTTTCATATATTTAAAAAAATACGTGTTTTGAATTCTACGAACATTATCTTTTTACTCTAAAATTTTAAATAACAGCGGAAAAGAAGTGGTAGAGGCAAAGACATTTCGGTGGAGTTGTTTTGCACAAGAGCGTACAATTCTCCATGATTGCCATGAGCGCTACTCTCCAGGCTAGCGACAGGACTTCAGGATGTCGGAACCCCTCGGACAATTCTGTCTAATCTCAGGTGCGACCCGGAAACTCTTTCGTGCAGGGTCACACCAAGTTCTATTTAATGGCAACGATTTGATTTACGCCCCTCGCTGCAGAGTTTCGAGTATGCACCTGAATCTTCCGTGATTTCTTCGTCCAAATCTGATAAAGTATAAAAAAAATTCAAATCTAATCAATAACCATTTTTTGGTTTCGTAATAAGTAAATTTGGCTATTGGGTTCCCTAGCTTTAAGTTTGAAGTTCCGGTTCTTTCGTTTTTTTTTAGTTTCTGATATTTCTATATGGTTCTCTTTTTTCTGAAAGAAATATGAAAAGTTTGAGTCTATTGTGTACAGTTCTTTTCGAGTTCATTTTTGCCATTCTTTGACTTTACTGTCGGGCTTAGTTTCGTTTTTAACATTAATAACATAGACCGCTGAACACGATCAGATATTAGTTTTTCCCCAACACGCCAGGGGTTTTCTCTGGGTGCGGAAAATTCCCTAGTAAATCAGCTTTTCTGGGTGTGAGTTACCATTGGTGTTAAAATCACCTGTAAAAAAGGCAGGCATGATATCTGTAAGTATTTTGATGCGTTGAATAGGAATCTAAACTTACTTTTCGCCTATTACCTTAGGGTTTTCCCTAGACGCGTAAAATTTCCTAGAAAATCAGCTTTGTCGTGTATGAAATAACCCTTATTATTGGAATTGTTTACATCACATATTTATTTTTTTTTGTGCTTTGAATATGAATCTGACATTAATTTGCGCTAAGACCATCAGTGTTTTCCTCTAGATGGAGATATTTCCCTAGCAAATCAGATTTTTCTTTTATGAAATGAACTTTGATTTTGAAATCGTTTGAAAGGATAATTGAAAGGAGAATTGCGTTCATATGAAATTGATCGTATCCACGAAAAAGGCTGACGTGTCGAGGAAAAAACAAAGTCAGATTCGTGTTCAGAACCCCAAAATAGATCAAGATATGATTTTTGAAATCTCCGTTTCTGTCTTATTTGCATGGATTCTAAAGTTGCTATTCGAGCCGTTCCTTATTGTCGAGATATAAAGTGTTCTGTTTTGATTTGAATAGATTTTGTCCTTTAATGGTTTACTGTCATCGGTATATTTTAATTTTGAATTATTATTGCTTACACGGCTACGGTTTTCAATATTATTGTGAGAAAACTCATGAGGTTCGTTTATTTTTTTGTTAGTTGGTTCTCTAGATTTTTTCTATATTAGAAAGACCTATGAGCTGATGAGAATAATATTATTTTCAAATTATTTGCCCTTTCTTCACTTTCTTTAAAGAAGCTTTTCCTTTATTGGTTCATAAATTCGTTCTACTCTGCGCTTAAGAAAATTTCATCGGATTCCAAAATAAACTGCATGTTATTTCTACGAAGGAAACACGTTCAACAGTTTCGTTATTTAATTGCTTGGAATTATTTCTTGGGACTAGTGCCACTATTATGGGTAAATCTTCGTTATATCAGAGAAAGGTATTGTTGATTGAGTCGAAAGTTCTATTTGGATTTTCTGTTCTTCCGTTGGATGGAGTTGGTTGTTTTTGGTTGGAATCGGTTCAGTAAATATTTTTTGAGCCAACCAAACTCTTACTGACGTATTATTATTTATTCGGGATTCTATATTTTCCCCAGCGAAACTTCTAATGTGACCTGTCGATCTTTGGCGATTTGGTACGGACCTCTAGTACCCTCTGATGTTTTTTCATCGTAAAGTCACCCTTGGAAGGCATCGGTATCGATTTTAAGCCCATTTTTGCAAAACCTTAAATTTTAGTGTTTTTTAGTGAAATTTCGAGATTTTACCCTCAAAGAACAGACTGAAGATATTATCCGATTTCAAAATTACAAAGTGCGCTGAGTTTCGGATTGGACTGGGACACGCGCCCAGGCGTTTTCTGGACGCACAATGTTGGTTTTTTGCCACAGCCTAATAATTAAATCTATGAACTAAATAAAATGCATAACAAAATAAAGTCGACCTAAGCATACGTATCAAATTAAGTATGAGATTGATGCATTGTGATTTACACTGAGTAATTAATTATTACATGGAACAAAGTCTGGATAGAGGAGGGTACCAGATACTGTAAAACCAATATTGTAAGCGTGGGCTGGACCTCTATCGTTTCGAAAATTTAATTGCGGCAGTTCAATTTTTCCGGGTCGTACTTCGAGTCCGTGACAAATCTCCCAAGCTTCAAAGCTCCCGCGAATGAGTAATGAGTATCTTGAAAAAGCTTCTATCAATCGGAGCGCGAGCTATGCAAACTGTCGTAGGGTGGGGATGGTGTTTTTTAATTTGTGTTTCTTTTAATTTTTAATGTATCTTGTACTCTGAATGGTAGGAGCTTTTCCAGGTTACTCGTCGCTCATTTGCGGGAGCTTTGGCGCTTGGGAGATTTGTCACGGACTCCCCGCTTTACTCGCATAGCAAACGTACAACGTACGCGTATCTAGACAACGTTGATTTTGCGGATTCCAGAGCATACTAATCGAACACAGAAAGTGCGTGCTGTTCACGTCAACGTTCAGAAGTAAGCAAATTGAAGAGAAGGTGTCCCAGAATGGAGCCGCGAGGAACCCCGTTCTTGACCTCCACGAATTAGAAAGGCGACCACTAAAAATAATTCTGTGAGATCGATCAGTAAAATTATGACAATTATGTAAAAGAACAAGAAAGATGTCATTGCAAAAGAAGACAGAGTCATTGAATGCAGAATTAATAGTGGTAGTTGAAAATGGTGAAGATAAGTCTGGAACGGGGAATGAAAATAAAGTTATTAACAGGCCATTAGGCGAAAAATTATTACCTATAGATTCGTGCTTGGGCGGGATTATGTGTAAGCATCTAAAGAAATGCCAGATGTCCTTTTTTTGTCTCTGCGTGCAATCTCGTTATAATTTCATTAATTGAACGATTCTTTATTCTTAGTTTGAACTAGGTTCCTGAGTGTTTGAAACTGGGCTAGTATTATAGTGATTTTTGTTTCTTTTGCAAGATGGAGGATGCAGCTTTATTGATGTTTTTAGAAACGTTTAACGGAGAAAATGGATTAAATATGGAAAATAGGTAATTAGTCAGAGCATCGATTTTATTATGTATGTCAGTATCCAGTAATATTTTTTCCCAATCATGCGACATTAGATGTCCCTGGACTGTATGTTCATCAATATTAGAGAGATTCCGCACCAATCTTTGGGTTGTTTTTGAATTTACATTATAGGAAAATTTAAAGGTAACATTAATCAAGTCGTAGTTAGAAAGAAAAGGGATAGCATGTTGTTCGTAGGAAACAACTTTAGCCATATCGTATATAATCATTAGGTCAATACGAGTACTGGACCGATCAGCATTGTGAGTGGAATCATGAGATACAATCAAGAGTCCTGAAGAGTAATTCATGTTATTTTTAAAATATCCAGTTATGATAATGTCATTAAAGTAAGGAATAAGTGAAACAATTTCCTATTCAAGCTCTGTACCACAGGAGGCATTGAGTGGTTTATAAACTACTACCTCTAAACCACTGTCAGAAATAAAATTAACTTCGACAAAGAGAAATGCGGTCGTGGGATAAGTAGCCACTGGACTTACTCCCACCACAGTCCCACTCAGACTATTATGCCACCACCCCTTCTTTTGGCCCTGTTTCTTTAAAGAGCGAATAGTTGTCAACTATAGCAAGGCTAGAGGGTATATTTAGAGTTAACGAGGACTCAGGACCATTTACTACACGACAGGAACATGCACTGCAAAAAATGTTTGAATTTTTGAAAATGTACCAAAAGAGACTGGGCGTTAACATGACAAATGCTTAAGGTATCCATTGATATATAAGGAGAAACAATTGACAGAAAAATAATTTAAAAATAAAAAACTTATGAAGCACTCGTGAAAAAGACTAAGACAATAGACCATAATCAACACATCCCAAACTAAGTGATTAAAGTTAAAATTAGAAAATCGGCTATAAGTATAAGTAAAGACAATATTGAAGGGATCACAAACCATGCCAAAAATAATGGCGTAGATCTCTAGATAAATTTCTAGCTTAGATTATTGGGGTAGTATTAAAACAATTAAGGTATCCGAGGTACATCATTAAGCATAATATTATACAATTATTTTCGAAAAGACAAAAATCATTATTTAGAGCTACTCGTTTAAATAAGAGAACAAGTTTAATATTCGAAGATACATATGAATAAGGTACAAAAAACTTTAAAATATGAAAGGTATATTTACCAACGGACATCAAATAGCCACACAAAAATTGATATTGATTATTGATATTGTTACATAATTTGACTTTTCTCTTTGAGAAATAAATAGATCCTTAAAATTGTTGTGACTCCTGGATTCTGAGACTACGTGTGTTTCAACCCCTCAA
>JAAAKG020052677.1:7946-18283 GCA_010014905.2 Druon quercuslanigerum
TTGGTATTTTTGAAAACCTTTTAAATTTACCTTGATTTCCGTTCAATTCTTTAAATTATTTTGAATTCTTTTGAATCATTTTAAATAAACTCGAATTCACCTTGAATTTACTTAAATTTTTTGAATTCATTTAATTCTTTTCCATTTTTAAATTCTCCTGAGTTTACCTTGATTTTTGTTTAATCCTTTAAATTCCTTTAAATTCTTTGGATTCCTTCTGAATAACCTTGAATTCACCTTGATCACTGTTGAATTCTTTAAATTCCATTTAATTCTTTTAAATCACTGCAAATTACCTTGAATTTAACTTGAATTCGTCTAGAACTCTTTGAATTTCTTGAATTCTTTGGTATTTTTGAAAACCTTTTAAATTTACCTTGATTTCCGTTCAATTCTTTAAATTATTTTGAATTCTTTTGAATCGTTTTAAATGAACTCGAATTCACCTTGAATTTTTTGAATACATTTAATTCTTTTCCATTTTTCAAATTCTCCTAAGGTTACCTTGACTACTGTTGAATTCATTAAATTCCTTTGAATTCTTTTAAATCATTTTAAATTACAGTTAATTTGCCTTGAATTCATTGGCATTTTTTAAATTCGCTTAAATTTAAATTAATTTCGGCTGAATTCTTTAAATCCTTTGAATTCTTTTTAAATTATTTTAAATGACCTTGCATTCACGCTGAATTTTTTGAATTCGTTAAATTCCTTGGCATTTTTTAAATTTTCTTAAATTTACCTCGTCTGCTGTTAAATTCTTTAAATTGCATTGAATTCTTTTGAATCATTTTAAATTGCCTTGAATTTAACTTGAATTCGCCTAGAATTCTTTGAATTTCTTGAATTCTTTGGTATTTTTGAAAAGCTTTCAAATTTACCTCGATTTCTGTTAAATGCTTTAAATGTTTTGAATTCTTTTAAATCTTTTTAAATGAACTCGAATGCACCTTGAATTTTAATTCAATTTTATTCTTTTGCATTTTTTAAATTCTCCTAAGTTTACCTTGATTTCTGTTGAATTCTTTGAATTCCCTAAATTTTTGGCATTTTTTAGATTCTCTTAAATTTACCTTGATTTCTGAAGATTTTTAAAAATTATTTTGAAATATTTTGAAAGAATTAAAATGAAATCAAATTCACATTGAATTCTTTAAATTCATTCAATTCTTTTCCATTTTTTAAATTCTCTTAAGTTTGCATTCACTAATGTTGAATTCTTTAAATTCCTTTGAATTCTTTTAAATCATTTTAAATTACAGTTAATTTGGCTTGAATTTACTTTGAATTCTTCGAATTTCTTGAATTGTTTGGCATTTTTTAAATTCTCTTAAATTACCTTGATTTATGTAGAATTCTTCACATCTTTGCATTTTTTTAAAATAATTTAAATTTTTTAATTTTGTGAATCAGTTTAAGTGATTTTGATTTATTTTTTATTGTTTTAATATATATTGTTATATTTTAAATTATTCTAATTTATTTTGAATTCTTTTGAATCAGTTTGAATTTATTTTGTGCTTTTGATGCGTTAAGAACAATTCTTCCAATTATTCTAGAATCTTAAAAATTATTTTCAATTCTCTTGAATTCTTCTAATATATTCTTATAAATTTAAAATTATTTTGAATTATTTTGAATTTTTATGAAGTCTTAATTCAAAATAAATTTTGTAACTTCTTTTGAATTCTCTTAAATATCTTTTAATTATTTTAAATGATTTTGATGTCTTGTTCTGAACTATTTTGAATTATTCTAAATTCTTTTTAATTGCGGTGTGAATCAACATTTGAAGTCCCTAACCCCCTCGGTTAAAACCGAGGTTAAAACAAAAGAACAATTCCTGAAACAAAAAAAGAAACCGATTTTCCTCGACTGTCTAAGATTCTAAGAATCTAAGTTCATTGACTTGCTTTTATCGCCGGTAATGAAATTTTCCTGTATCGCCGTAGTTTCTAGAACCTTGACCCTGAGAGTCTGAAGACTCGAGTCAAGTCCCGAGACCCGTCCGAGAAGCTCGGTCTGGAACTCTGGAAGTTGGGCGTGGTTGGTTAGTTGCAGTGGAAAGGTAAGTAGTCCCAGAGCAGCGCAGCGCAGCGGTCCCAGTGCCAGTGTCAACGCGAAGAAAGGGGTGGGGGCTGAGGTGAGAGGAGAAGGTCGGTTCTCGGTAAGAGTGGATCACTGGATCCCAGGCCTAGCTCCACTGTTATGGGCCTGATCCGCGCGAACGGTATCGAGGCGCTCGCCGCTCGGGCCCCGCGAGCTTTGCCGCTCCGCAAAAGACGTTATAAGTAGGCGAACGTAACTGTTTTATTAACCGTAAGACAACGTTCAGACGCTTACATAATCGAAAACACGGAGAGTGAAAATCGTGCGATCCTACTTTCTTCCTTCCTCTTCAGCAATCTTCTTCCCTTGACCTCCGTCACTTCCCAGTGGTTCCTGAATTTCGACCTTGAACCGTTCTTACTTCTCGCTTTTGGGCCTCATCCTTACTTCGAAACTTCTTTCTGTCTTCCTTTATTCCTTTCAAAAGAAAAAGTTGTTACTTTTTATTGTGTTATTTTTAGCTCAGATGTCACAGAAGGGACCATCATCGACTGGGTCTTAAGGCCCATTTTTTCAACATTGCTTATTCTTGATTTATTTTTATTCTATAAACAGATATCGATGATTGTCTAACTAGAAAGAATACACTTGGGTCTTATGAAACAATATTTTCGGCATTGAGCACGCCAGGACCAAAGTAGTGGGGTACTTGAGGCCCACTTTCCAAACATTTTCTTATCAGTTTATATTTTAAAACAAATATCGATTATTGACAAACTTAAGAACACATTTGGGTCTAATGAAACAATATTTGCTGCATTTGATACTTCAGGTCTAAAGTATAGTTTGTTTCTTAAGGCCCATTTTAGTAAAATGTACCATTTTCTAATAACTTTTTTATAAACAAATATCGATGGTGAAAAAATGGAAAAAATACATTGAGGTCCTATGAATGAATACTTTCTGCATTGGAAATGTCGGACCCAAAGTAGTGGGCTTGTTAAGGCCCATTCTATAAACATTTCCCATTTCTTATATTCTGTAAACAAATACCGCTGATTGTCAAACTTTAAAGAATACATTTGGGCCTTATGAAACAGTATTTTCAGAATTGGATCCATCGGGCCCAAAACAATTAAGTTTTAGGCCGATTTTCCAAACATTTCCATTTTCTTATCAGTTTATATTTTAAAAACGAATATCGATGATTGTCAAACTAAAAAATACATTTGGGTCTTATAAAACAATATTTGATGCATTTTATACTTCGGGCCCAAAGCATAGTTTGGTTTTCAAGGCCCATTTTGCGTAAAATTTACTATTTTTAATAACTTTTCTTTTATAAGCAAATATAGATGATGACAAAATTGAAAAAAAACCATTTAGGTCCAATGAAACAATATTTTCTGCATTGGAAATGTCGGGCCCAAAATAGGGGCTTCTTAAGGCCTATTCTATCAACATTTCCCATTTCTTATATTCTATAAACAGATATCGATGATTGACAAACTTGAAAGAACACATTTGAGTCTTATGAAACAATATTTGCTGCATTTGATACTTCGCGTCTAAAGCATAGTTTGTTTCTTAAGGCCCATTTTTGAAACATTCACCATTTTTTAATAACTTATTTTTTATAAACAAATATCGATAACAAAATTGAAAAAAAAACATTTAGGTCTAATGAAACAATATTTTCTGCATTGGAAATTTCGGGCCCAAAATAGTGGGCTTTTTAAGGCCCATTCTTTTTATATACTTCCCATTTCTTATATTTTATAAACAGATATCGGCAATTGATAAACTTGAAAAAATACATTTGGGCCTTATGTAATAATATGTTCTGCATTAGGCACGTCGGGCCCAAAGCAGCGGGGTACTTGAGGCTCATTTTGTAAACATTTCCCATTTCTTATATTCTATAAAAAGATATCGATGATTGTCAAACTTGAATAAATACATTTGGGCCTTATGAAACAGTATTTTCAGCATTGGATTCATCGGGCCCAAAACAATTGAGTTTTAGGCCGATTTTCCAAACATTTCCATTTTCTTATCAGTTTATATTTTAAAAACGAATATCGATGATTGTCAAACTAAAAAATACATTTGGGTCTTATAAAACAATATTTGATGCATTTTATACTTTGGGCCCAAAGCATAGTTTGGTTCTTAAGGCCCATTTTTGAAACAATTACCATTTTTTATTAACTTTTTTTTGATAAACAAATATCGATGATGACAAAATTGAAAACAAAAAATTTAGGTCCAATGAAACAATATTTTCTGCATTGGAAATTTCGGGCCCAAAATAGTGGGCTTTTTAAGGCCCATTGTTTAAACATTTCACATTTTTCATATTCTATAAACAGATATCGATGATTGACAAAATTGAAAGAATACATTTGGGTCTTATGAAACAATATTTTAGGCATTAAGCACGTCGGGCCCAAAGTATTGGGGAACTTGAGGCCCATTTTCCAAACATTTGCATTTTCTTATTAGTTTATATTGTAAAAACAAATATCGATTATTGACAAACCTAAGAATGCATTTGGGTCTTATGAAACAATATTTTCTGCATTTGATACTTCGGGCCCAAAGTATAGTTTGGTTTTCAAGGCCCATTTTGCGTAAAATTTACTATTTTTAATAACTTTTCTTTGATTAGCAAATATCGATGATGACAAAATTGAAAAAAATACATTTAGGTCCTATGAAACAATACTTTCTGCATTCGAAATGTCGGACCTAAAATAGTGGGCTTCTTAAGGCCCATTTTATAAATATTTCCCATTTCTTATATTCTATAAACAGATATCGATGATTGACAAACTTGAAAGAATACATTTGGGTCTTATGAAACAATATTTTCTGCATTAGGCACGTCAGGCCCAAAATAATGGAGTTCTTCAGGTCCATTTTCCAAACTTTTTCCATTTTTTTATTAACTTACATTCTATAAACAAATATTGATGATTGACGGACTTGGCAGAACATACATTCGGGCCTTATGAAACAGTATTTTCCGCATTGCACAAATTGGGCCCAAAAAAATGGAGTTTTTAAGGTGATTTTCCAAACGTTTTCTATTTCGTATTAATTTATATTCTATAAACATATATCGATTATTTATAAACTTTTAGAAATAGATTTGTGGCCTATGAAATAGTATTTTCTGCTTCGGACACATCAGACCCAAAGTAGCAGGGTTCTTAAGGCCCACTTTCCAAACATTTCCCATTTTTTACATTAACTTATTTTCTATAAACACTATCGATTATTGACAAACTCGAAAGAATACATTTGGATCTTATGAAACCATATTTTATGCACTAGCCACATCGGGCCCAAAGTGGTGGGGTTCTTAAGGCCCTTTTTTCCCCATTTTTTTATCAAAATATATGTTGAAAAATATTGGTAATTGACCAAACATGAAAGAACACATTTGGGACTTATGAAACAATATTTTCTGCATTTGATCAGTCGGGCCCAAAATAGTGGGGTTCCTAAAGACCATTTTAAAAAAATACTTTTTTATTTGTAATTGAAACTACGTGTATCTTGTGTCTTACAGTAAATATCTATTACTGCCCAATTATACAAATAAAAGTATAGTATAGACTCCTAAGATTTTTCAACCAAAATGGAACAAATTTTTTAAATTTTGTTTAATTTTCAATTAAATATATGAACTTTTAATAAAATAGTTGAGTTAAAAAAAATAAATTGTCAAACCAAGGAGTTTAATTTTTTACCGAAAATTTAATCGTAAAATTTTGAGTTGAGAAAACAATTTTCAACCAAATAGCAGAATTTTTAACTAAAATAATCAATTTTCCACTAAAACTATATGTAGCCTATATTTTATAACAAATATCCAATATTGCCAAATTAAAAAAAAATGGGCCGTTGTACCTTAATCCAAGGATGGGAAATTGAAGGGAAATTAGGGTCACTTAGGGGGAATTATGTGACCAAAATTGGAAAAATTAGGTGAAGTAGCCGAAGTAAGTGGAAATAAAGGAAGAGGGGGTGGGAAAAAGAAGAGAAAATGAAGGGAGTGAAAAAAGCGAAAATATGGGAAATGAGTAACGGGAAAGAAAAGGAAAAGATAAAAAATGAGGTAAGGGAAAGTTACGGAAAATGAGGAGAGGGAAAGTAGGTGAAGTAAGGAAAAATGAGAGGTGGGAAAGTAGTGCAATTGAGGAGTCCGTCTGTTATACTTTTTTCCAAGGAGAGCAAAATTGGTGTATTGAGTGGGAAATAGGGGGAGGTGGAGAAGTGAGGGGAAACGAATAGAGTACAAGTAGAGATGAGTAGGATAAATTATTGGAGGAAAAATGGGTGAAATTAGGGCGAAGTACACTAAGTAATTAGAAAGGGGGGAAGAGGTGTAGGCGGAAGAGGGGATGGATAGTAAGGGTGGTGTTGAATTAGAGAAGAGGTAGTAGGGTACAGAACAGAAAACGTAGGAAGGGAAACAGAGGAAAGGATGAGAAATAAGAGGAAGAGAAGTAGGGGAAGTGATGAAAAATGAGGGGAGGGCAAGTAGGTAAAGTAATTGAATATTGAAGGGTAGATAATCAGAGGAGGTAATAAGAGGGAAACTTCGACTTTAGGTGAAGTGATGGAAAATAAGAGATGAAAAATTAGAGGTGAGGAGCAAAGAGGGGAAAAAGGGGAAATAATTAGATATGAGGCTGAGTAGAGTGAGGAACCAAATTGTTATCTGGGGATGAGAGGGGATACGAAATTAGAGGATAAAAATGTTGCAGAAGATTCGTGAAGGGTGAAGTGCAAGTAGTAAAAGTATGGCAGTGGGTGGAAAGAAATGTAGGGGAACTCTTCAAAAGATGCAAAACGATTAGTCTCTTGTGAGAAAGATCCCTTAAAATCCTTAATTTTGAACTTTTTTCTGACTCTTGGAGCAAGTAAAGGAAGAAAGGAAGCAAGAAAAAGAAACTTGGATGAGATAAGGGAAAATAAATGAGACTAAAAGATGAAAATAGAATTAAAAAAAACAAATCAAATAAGAGAAGAAGCTAAGGAAGAAAAAAATAAAACAGCTTAAGAAAAGGAAAAAAAAGCACGGGAGGAGGAATGAGGGGAGAAGTTGTGGAGGAAAATGAGGGGAAGAAGTGGAAGTGAAAAAAATAGTGTTGGGGAAGTGACAAGAAATTAAAAGAGGGGAAGTAGAGAAAAAAAGAAAAGTGATGGAAAATGAGGGGAGGGGTAGTAAAGGATGCAAAGAGAACGATAATAATGACTGTCACGGAAAGCAGGAAAGTAGGTAAAGGGATTGAAAGCAAAGGGTCTACTGAGATGAAGAAAATTAGGTTTGGAGAGTGGAAATTCGGGAAAGTAGGGGATGAAAAGTAAGTAAGGGGGAGTTTGAACAATGAAATAGGAGGAAATAAATTAGAAAAAGAGCAGAAATGAAAATAAGAGGGTTAAATAGGGAAAGGCTACAAAGGATGAAAGGGAAAGCGTTTCATGTGGGAAAGATTCCTTAACATCCTTAATTTTAAAACTATGATCTCACTTATGAAGAAAGTAAAGAAATAAAAAAAAAGGAAAAAGGATACGAAAATTAGATAAGATGAGGGAAGGTACATGACAAAAGAAAAGAAAAGGAAAAAAGAAGGGAAGAAAGGAAAGAAAGGAAGACCAGAACGGAAAGGAGGGAAGAAAAAAAGAAAAGTGATGGAAAATGAGGGGAGGGGTAGTAAAGGATGCAAGGAGAACGATAATAATGACTGTCACGGAAAGCAGGAAAGTAGGTAAAGGGATTGAAAGCAAAGGGTCTACTGAGATGAAGAAAATTAGGTTCGAAGAGGGAAAAGTCGGGAAAGTAGGGGATGAAAAGTATGGAAGGGGGAGGTTTGAAAATGAAATAGTAGGAAATAAATTAGGAAAAGAGCAGAAAAGAAGAAAAGAGGGTAAAATAAGGAAAGGCTTTAAAGGATAAAAGGAAAAGCGTTTCTTGTGAGAAAGATTCTTTAAAATCCTTAATTTTAAAAATATGATCTCACTCATGAAGAGAGTGAAGGAAGAAAAAAATAAGAAGGGATACGAAAATTAGAGGAAATAAGGGAAAATACGTGATAAAAAGAGAAGAAAAGCAGAAAAGAAGGGAAAGGAGGCAAGAAGGGATGAAAAGTGATGGAAAGTGAGGGAAGAGGTAGTAAACGATGTGAGGAGAGCCATATCAATGACTGTGACGGGAAGTAGGAAGAGTAGGGGATGAAAAGTATAAAAGGGGGAGGTTTGAACAATGAAATAGGAGGAAATAAATTAGAAAAAGAGCAGAAAAGAAGAAAAGAGGGTGAAATAAGGAAAGGCTTTAAAGAATGAAAGGGAAAGCGTTTCTTGTAAGAAAGATTAAATGAGAAAATTAGATGTGGTGAGGAAAAATACATGAGAAAAAGAGAAGAAAAGGAGAAAAGAAGGAAAGAAACAAAAGGAAGAAGGAAAGAAAGGAAGAAAAAAGGGAAAGGAGGAAAGAAGGGAAGATAAGTGATGAAAAATAAGGGGATAAGTAGTAAAGGTGTGAGGAGAGCAATAATAATGACTGTGACGGGAAGCGGGAAAAGTTGGGGATGAAAAGTATGGAAGGAGGAAGTTTGAACAATGAAATAGGAGGAAATAAATTAGAAAGAGAGCAGAAAAAAAGAAAAGAGGGTGAAATAGGGAAAGGCTTTAAAGGATGAAAGGGAAAGAGTTTCTTGTGAGAAAGATTCCTTAACATTCTTAATTTTGAAACTATGATATCACTCATGAAGAATAGTAAAGAAAGAAAAAAAAGAAGAAGGGATACGAACATTAAATGAGATGAGGGAAAATGCATGATAAAAAGAGAAGAAAAGGAGAAAAGAAGGTAAGAAACAAAAGGAAGAAGGAAAGAAAGGAAGAAAAAAAAGAAGAAGGGATACAAAAATTAGATGAGATGAGGAAAAATACATGATCAAAAGAGAAGAAAAGGGGAAAAGAAGGGAAGAAAGAAAAGGAAGAAGGAAAGAAAGGAAGAAAAGAAGGAAAGAAAGGAGGAAAGAAGGGAAAGGTTAAAAAGATGAAAGGGAAAGAGTATCTTGTGAGGACGATCCCTTTGTATTGAAGGTGAATCTTATAAGCGACGTTCACCGTTTTACTTTCCGTATTTATCGACTCACTTTCTTAGTTATGCGAATGTCCGAACGACCAAGAAGTACCGGGATAACGTTAGCGCAAACGGTACAGCCCGTGAACTGTTATCCTCTCGACGGGACGGCCAGACGGACCACTGGCCCAGCGAAGGCCCCTCAGTTCAGTTAATAATCTTCTTTCGGGAAGAGGTCACTCTTTTAGAGTCCAAATCAACAAATTTTTCTTATCAGCTACTTTAATTATTTATTTAAAAGAAAATTAAACAATTAAAAGTTATAAAATGTGATTAGTGATTGAAAATAGTGTTCAAAAGGGATATTAGTTGGATCCATAAACTACGTTAACAATTTTTGGCTTTTTAGCCCCCCCCCCCTCTTCCCACGTTTTTTTTGTTTATTTATTTATATTTTAGTTGCCAAGGATCCTATTTTGTCATTTGGCGAACAATAAATTTCAATACTGATATATTAATAAATAAAATTTTTTAAATATTAGACTTCGCAGCCCAAAATTTCAAAAAAATTATAATAAATTCTTTTAAATAAATAAGGAATGAGGAATAACTTCTTTTAGATAAGATTATTAACAAATTTAACCAATTTTTAATTGTTTTTTTTTCATTATTTAGTTTTTATTGTTATTGAATTTTTTTCGGATAAAAGATAAATTTTTAATCTAAAAATAGAAATCTGCAACTAAATAGTTGAATTTTTGTCTAAAAGAGACAATAAAAAAAATTCAAAAAAGATAACTTTAAAAAAAAGTTAAATTTTTATTGAAACAATTAAATTCAACAAAATAAATTAATTTTACGTCCAAAAAGATTTTTAATGAAAAGAGATGAAATTTTAATTAAAAAGCGAATTTTCAACAACAAAAAAACATTTAATTTTGAACCAAATATTTCGAATTTCGGTTGAAAAATATAAGTTTTCAACAAGAAATAGAATTGTTAAATTTTTAGTTTAAAAATTAATTTTTGAACAAGAAGAAACGAATTTTGACCAGTTAAATTCAAAGAAAAATTTTTTTTTATTAATAAAAATTTAAGGAGCATAAAAAAAACCTTACCAAATTTTTAATTATATTTTATTATTTTATTTTTAATTATTTTTTAAAATTATTTATTTTTATTATTATTA
>JAAAKG020052688.1:0-18282 GCA_010014905.2 Druon quercuslanigerum
AGTAAATGCATACCAAACGAATAGCTCAATGAAGGTAAATGTCATTGAGAAAAGTTTGAAATGCTACACTAATATCAGTGAAAATTAGTATAATTTTTAGTCAATGCTCACCATATTAAATTAATCCAAAGGTACTAGAACTGAACTTTTAATTATCGAGAGACACAAAATATATCCCCGGTCGATAGAACGATCACGTTACATTACGTGCATTCTTAATGTGAAAACAAGTATATCATTTGTGTGAATTTATTAGCAATGATTGCCACTTGTAAAGCTTGGTTCTTGAAACTATCATGTTATAAGTAAACAAACAGAATAATACTAACGCCATCTGCCGTCAATTTTACGAAGTTTACTCTAGCAGGGCCCAAGCTCGAGCCATTGCGAAATTCAAGCTAGGCCCGGGCTAGGAGCCCCTGGCCTAGCCTAAGTGTGGAACCAGGAACAAACTTGTCGATTTCTGCACGGGCCCGCGCAGAAATTTATTGATGGCTGAAACTGGGCCCGGCTTGGAAAAACTAGGGCCTGGCCTGGCAATATAGCCTGGACCAAGAGCGAATAAAACGCCAAATCTGGCCAGGGCCCGGTTGAATTGCCAGTCTTGATCGGCCTGCTTGACCCAGGCTTGGCCTTTATTACAAATAAAAATAATTTTGGAAAATAAAATCCATAGAAAATTGTAAATTATATTTTTTGACTAAATTATATATTTGTATTAATGATTTGTAATAATGTATAACGAAAAAATGGAAAAAATAAATACTCTCATTATGAGACGGTACGGTTTAATTTAAATCATGTATAACGAAAAAATGGTAATAAAGTTTCGAAATGAAAAGTTAAGATCCAAATGTCTTTGATTTTTAGATTAAGAAACGTAGAGGAAAGATTGCGAAACTTTTAATGGACGGTAAAATTTTTCTGAAAGTTCCTATTTTCTTCTTAGGTTATACGATATGAAACGTAAAAATGGAAACTCTGTTGAGATAATTTTCGAGTTGTAGTTCATAAATAGCATTAATTGAGATAAGATTGCTATAATTACTTTTACCAAGACCTCTGACTGTAGCTAATCCACTGTTTAAATTAGTGAAATCCCCTAATCGATTTAGTGAAATCCCCTAAACGAATTAGTGCAATCCACTATTTGAATGAGTTGAATCGACTTTTCGAATGAGTGAAATCTTCTAATTGAACTAGTTAAAACGTAAACTGACTAATTAAAAAAAGTGAATTTCACCCTCACATAGTGACCTACTTTTTTAAAATTCAAATAGTGCAAATCCACTCTGAAATAGAGAAATTCGCTATTTCAGATTGAGAGAGTTGGTGTCAAGATAAAGGTAGAATGCTAAATGAGAGATTTAGTTAACGAGTTTAATAAATTCCATAAATTAAACGATAATTTGGACAAAATAGGCCCGAGACTGGACTTTGCTTCACTTGTTTAATAAATTCGAACAGTAGTAAAAAAAAATTAGGATATTATTTCAAACTTATTTCCACCGTTCAACAAATTTTAGCATAAATTCTATTGGCATATTTTTAGACTTTATATTTCTTACTTTTGTATTGGGGTCCTCACAAAAGGACCCCGAAGTGCCCTACGCCCTAACCAGGTAAAATGTACGTTTCATTTCTCCTATGCTGAAAATACAAAGGAAAGAGACATAAAAAAAGGGAAAGCGGGCGGGATCTTCCTCAAATATTAAACTTCCTTCTGCGAAGCAAAGTTGAAACTAAGCCGTATTCTACCGATTTTCTTCATTTTAAGATGAAAATGTTCCTTTAAATACTTTGGTCTAGGTATATATTTGGAAAAGGGATTCTTATTTCAAGCACCCGTCTTATCTTGTTTTATGACTCTTTCCTTCGTATTTTCAGCATAAATGAAATGAAACGTAAATTTTGCCTGCTTAGGACTTTAGGGCGTAGGGAACTTGTGGGTCCTTTCGTAATATAAATATCATTGTCAATACAAAAGTAAGAATTGTAAATTTTGCTCAAATTTTCGTTTAATTTAAGGAATTTATTAAACTCGTTAACTAAATCTCTGACTTAGCATTCTACCTCTATCTTGAAACCATCTCTCAAAATCTAAAATAGCGAATTTAACTACAGTGAAACCTCTCCAGAACGGACACTCACGGGAAACGACTTTCTGTCCGCTTAGGAGAGGTGTCCGCCCCAGAGAGGTTTCCGACCCAAAGACTGAGTTACTAAAGAGTAATATTTTTATGTTATTATTTATTAATAATTAATTTGTGATAATTAATAATAATTATTAATAAACGAATGAATAAAATATATGAATAAGTAAATAAAATAAATGAAACATAAAATGAATTAATAAGTTAAATAAATGAAGAAATACAATAAAATTACATAGAAAAAGAAATGATGAATAAATTAATAAATAAAGTAAATAAAAAATATGCATATGTATAAATAAAATAAATTAACAATAAAATAAAGAAATGAATAGAATAAATAAAATAAATAAAGAAATAAAATAAAATCACTAAAAACTAAACGAATAAATAAAATAAATAAAATAAATTAATCAATCAAATTGGACACCATATTAAGTGATGTGAAGTGATGTATTAAGTTATTAAGTGATGTAAATTTTTTTATTAAGATTAAAACATTCTCAATTAAAAATTACATATGCAATGTATGTACAGATTTGTTTTTACGTCATGTGGTTTTAACAGTTATCGTCGCTGTTCCCTATCAAGAAGGAATCTGTCTTTTGTTGCTTCAGACACTTTCCGCTCGCAAAGATTTGGTCATTGTGCATTACTAATTCACTAACAAGACAATATGTATAAATAAATACAGATAAATGACCCACGTTTGGATAAATAAAAATTCTTCAGGTGCTCCATATGAACCGATGCATCTGCATAACTTTTTAATAAATTATTTCCTTCTTCGTTCTCTTCCATCGGTTCTTCTTCCTGTTCATTGTCCTCTGTTTGTAAAACATCTTCCAAAATTTCCTTGACGTTTGTTCGGCAGTCTTCAATTGACAAGTCGGTGTCAATGTTCACATAGTCATCTGCGCAAACAGCAGCACCGCCAGCAGCTTGAAGCAAATCAGCAAGGAGATCAGCATCATCATCAGCAGTTGCCTGGGTGTCTATTGATTCTTCGTCAGTTAATGGAAACCCGGCCTTTCGAAAACAATTCTTCGTAGTTGTAGCAGTTACATGATTCCATGCGGCGTGTACCCAAGTTATAGCCTGTAGAACATCGATGTTCTTAAGTTGACTCATATCTTGCTCAACTTCCAATTTGGATATTAAGTGCTTTAAAGCGAACTGACGATAGTAAGCTTTAAAATTTTTGATAACACCTTGGTCAAGAGGTTGGCAGACAGACGTTAAATTGGGAGGAAAAAATACTACTTTTACGGAATTTAGTTCAATTTCAGGATGTGACGTGGCATTGTCCAAGAAAAGTAGGATTTTTCTATTCTGTCGCTCCATTTTTCTGTCGAGTTCCATCAGCCATTCTGTCATAATTTCTCGAGTCATCCAAGCCTTCTTGTTATGCCTCCAGTGAGCCTCCTTTGAAGCATCTAGGTTTAGCAGCTTTCCCGATGACGAGAGGCTTTTCTTTTTCACCATTCATATTTACACACAATCTCCTATTTCTTTTGCTACTTCTAAGGCTCGTACTCTGCAAAACCATTCAAAAACTACTTGATCCACAAAACTACCAAGACCACTCAAAGAAGTTTTTCCACATTGTTTTTCGTTCCGATTGTCAAACCACATTTTACTTATTCTGTCTTTATTTCTCACTATTTCAGACGCTTGTGTTTTCCCAATACGAAACTGTTCAGCTAGTGTGCAAACAAGACATTGCAAAAGAAGACTAAACTCGCAAGGGAAATGATTGACAATGTGCACTACACAAATTACAGTAGGGAAATGAACTGTTCAATAGGTCTGTTGACGGTACTGTTACGTTTATACACCACCCCTATGCCTGCCCCCAAGCTGGTGAGTCAGGTTGTATTGAAACTGTCCGTCTCGTAAAGAAAAATTCATATCTAGAGGGTTAACAAAAGTGTCCGTGTCCTATACCTTGGGTCGGGGAATCATGTAAAGTGTCCGTAAACAGAGTTGTCCGCTCGGGAGAGGTGTCCGTCAGTAGAGGTTTCACTGTATATATATATATATATATATGTCTTGTTTATTCATTGTGCAACCACGCAATAGGAACTTCGAAATCCCTAAGCCGGAATAAGAAAAAAAACGTAAATATCAATTTAATCGAATTTTTTTTTCATATTTAGTAATTCACCCAATCGCACGGTCAGCTGACGGTTTGAAGTTCTTCTTTTCCTAAATCCCTGAATAAAGTTTTACCTGAAATAAAACCGAAGTCGAGATTTTGTTTTTCAGTACTCTCAAATTACAAAGTTATGTGGCTGATCCGCGCCGACTCGAACTGAATGCTTTAGCGAAGAAAAGGTCTGCTGCTCCGTTTGAGCATTCGTGTTTCTTTTCACAAAAAAGGAGGAGGCGAGATTTTTGGATATTAAAGACAATATTCACTAATCTTTAGCAACTCTCTCGCGCGACCTTAAGCAGGACACGTAGAGTTTCGAGTGCTTCGCCCGATATTCCCAATGCCTAAACAGAAGATACCCTCTCCAAACCGCTTCTTAAATCTACGGTGAAAAGAGGACCCTAGCGAGAGTTAGAAGTATTTTACTTTTAGAGGGTCATACCACGAGCTGTGCAAATACACGATTTGGCAACTTATTGCCCTACTATTCGATTGTGTTCTTTTTGTTGTTGTGTTTGGACAAACGCCTGAATTTTACTTGGCGTACAGTCTACACCCGCTTATCGATTCACTTACTCATACTCTGTAGGAGGTAAGGTCCGGTGGATTACAAAAAATCAAAAAAAGTCACGGCTACGGAACGGCACTCGTAAAAGTTGGCGGTCAAAATTGTCTACTTAAAGATTTACTGAGGACTCTCCACAACTACCGCGTGGAAAGCTTGGTTAAAGGAAAAGATAAATAATGCCGAACGGCGTGACCAGTCCGATTCCCGACCTAAATCAAAGTACCGCTATTTTTTCGAAGGTGCAATCCCCAATATAACACCGGAATCACCAAGCGTGGATATGAGTGCGGCTATGGCTTCTGCATTGGAGGCGATGACCCTACAACAATGCACTTCCCATATCCACACTTTTGACGGTAAAAATCCCCCTTCAAAGACTTTATTCAAGATGTAGCTAAGGTCTCGGTCTACATAAATGAAACCTCCGAGCCCTCTTTTGTGAAGGTAGTCCTCAGTAAATTAAAAGGGATTTCAGGGGAAAGTGTGAGGGATAAAACTTTTAATAAAATACAAGATCTAATTACTTACTTAAAGAAACGGTTTGCTCCTATGAAAAAGTATCAGTGGTACTTCGAATCAATAGTGAATTTTCGAATTAAGCAAACGGAAAGTGTCAGCGACTACTACGACCGTAGGTTGGGATTGCTTTTGGGGCTCAATACTCTTTAGATGAGAAATACGTGTCGCGACCGATGACACGAAAATGATGATGAAACCGGTAACATACTGCGCGTTCAAAGCCTACATTCGGGGGCTGCCCGATGAAATGGCGACCTTTGTGGATACGCGCAACCCCAAGGATTTGCAGGAGGCCTACGAGCATGCTTTGCATGTTGAGAAGAGACAATAATATGCCGACAGGTTAAGGCAATTTCAGTTTCTTCCTACTATCTATCCCGGCCTAATGAACCCCGGTTGGAGCGTACGAGATCACCCAGCCCCTAGTCAAGACAAATTCACGGTAATCAAAAACAACGAAGAATGGAGAAAATAAATAACGCTACAAATGTTCATTAAAATAGTCCAATTTCTCCGGTTCAATACCCATTTAACGGTCCCACACACTCACCCTACAACCATCCCTATCCACCAGCTTACGCATGTCCAAATCCATTCCCTCCAGGCTATGGCTATCCCTATCCAGTACCATACCCCTCTCCTCAACATTATCACCAAGGGGCACTAAAAAGGCCGATTTCACCAAAACAGTCTTTAAACTACTAGGATACCCGCAGCATGGACGCAACAGCGAGTCCGAACCTCAGAGAGCGTCCAAAAACAGTTCAGTTCCTAACGGACCAATGCGAAACCTCTTGGGCGGAAGAGAAAGAGAAGACTCTCCAGTCATTGGGCTAGTTGCCCCAGAATTTTGATGTCCGAAAGCCCATTTACTAGTAAATCCAGGTTCCGATGTTAACATGATAAAGCTTCAGGCGCTGAAAGATACGATGATTGTAGGAAACAATCCTATCAACAATTAAGGCATCACGCCCAATTTAGTTGAAACGCTTGGCAGGGCGGATCTCACCATACTCGGAAAGCTGGTCGAATTCCATGTGGCAGAAGACACCTGCCTTATCTATAAGGAATCTATAATGCTGAGGGCATTATAGGTTGACCATATCTAAATAAAGAACAAGCCCAGATATAATTTCGACACAATACTTTCGTTGTAATATCTGACCCGATAAAGCCTATACCGTTTGTCGATATCAAATCGGTAGAAGCTAAAAGGGTACTAAGGAATGACATCAAACCCCTCAACCGGATCCTAAAAATCGGAGCCCGGGCTAAACAGCCAGTGGAAATACAGGTGACGAATCGAGACCTAACAGATGTATACCCCTCCAGAGTCGACGCCCAGAACATGTGTGTGTGTGTGTGTGTGTGTGTGTGTGTGTTCACTGGATACGAGATAGCCATGCATCAGCTGCAGGGAGTTTAAAACAAATTGAAAGCGGTCGATGGCATTTAGCGCCGCCCATGGTCATCACATCAACTATGTAGAGGAGTGCGAAAATTCAAACCTGAATAAGTAATAGGTTGAGAATTTCTTTAAAAACCTAAATGTTTGGTTAAAATTTAATGTCTTTTGTGAAAAACCTTTATTCTTTCATAGTGGAAAATTAATCTCTTTGGCAGAAAATTAACAATGGAGAAAATATTAGAAGAAAAAGTATTTGAATTTCCCTCCAAATCAATTTTCAATTGATATTTTAATAGGAAAACATGAAATTTGAAAAAGAACTCTATTTTCTAAAAAATCCTACAAATGGACACTCAGAGGGATAAGTTTTTAACAAAATTGTTGAATTTTGAATCAGCAAATTGCATTTTTATCCAAGAAATATGAAATTTAGATAGTGCTTCATTACTTCATTCTATACCAATTTTTTACTTGCAATACATACAATATTTTTGCATGTTCTGCATTTTGAAAGCTTTAGAGGTTATAGCACAGAACTTTGGAGTAGAGGTTATGTTTACTTACCTGTGTACAGTCACAATTTCTCTCTTGGGCTATTTCCCACAACTGGCACATTTGCTCATGTGCAAAATTAATAATAAAAACTTCACTGGTATTATTTAATGCACTACAAAAGAATAAATGTCATTTCCCGTTGACAATTGTTTACACTCCACTATTTACACTGCTGTGTATCGCATCATAACGCATGCTCAGAACTGTAGTTCATGGGATAACCATGGGCGGCGCTAAAAACCAAAAACTGTTTCAATTTTTTTCAAGCCATCTCGTATCCAGTGCATAAATATCAGTGGGTGTTTGAGTCGAACTCTCCTCCCTGGACAGGCCTGATGTCCTTCATGTGGAACGCGCCATGAAGAACCACGAAGCCTTTCCAGCAGCGAGCGGAGTTTGGTGGTGGGGTTAACATTCCAAATCGCTTTTTGTGCAGTTATAACGATTCTCTGCACTCAAACATGTGGTATTTGAGTCGAACTCCCCTCTCTGGGCAGGCCTGATTTAGGTGGAATACACTTTCCACTTCTGATGTCAAAATTTAGGCGAAGTGTCTCAGCCGCCTGCTGCGTGGCTTTTAAAAGGAACGCTCCTTTACTAATAATCTCGTGATTTCTGGAAATTTTTAGGAGAGGTTCTTTCCATTTGTAACGATGTAAGCTGCACTCAGAACAATTCGTTTATGAAGAAATAAGAGAGTGAGAAGTCCACGCCTACCTTGACGGCGCACTTTGTTTTAAAATAATCTTACTCAACATTTTAGTACTTTTGAAATTGATATTAAAAATAAATCTTTAGCAAAGACAGCAAAAATATAGAGAATGTGTTAAAAAATAAACTTTGACCTTGAAAATCTATCATGAAGTTAGAATTTTTTTTAAATTTTCGTTTATCGAATACCACAGGTGTACGGATGTAATGTTTTATGTTGTTCATACGTTTTTAAGAAGATTTTTGCATGCTTATTTTAGGTCAGGCCTCGCCACTAATGTAGAACGTCAGGATTTTGAGACAAATGCAATTTCATCTGATTTTTTAGTCCTTGAATCATTCAAAGGTTTCTGAGGTCGCTGGTCGCAAATCTGTACTTAAAATATTCAAAATAGCGCTCCCAATATGACGGATCGTTCTTTTAAAAAACCCTTTTTGACTAAAAATTGCTACACGGGTTTTTTGTCGGGTCGCTGACTTCAAATTCAAAGTAAAAATATCAAATAGTAAAATAGTAAATCCTATATGGTGGATTATAGTAAAAATGCAAATAATTTTTTTTAGTATAAAAAAGCGGAACAGCCCAACTTTAGTCGCTTACACTGCCTTCCGCATTTAATTTGACGTATTTTTCCATAATTTAACGACCAAATTAATATAAAGCATGAATTAAAATACTCAAAATGCCACTACTAATCTTCTAAGCTAACTGTGAGGGGTTAAAATGTTTCAAAAGATATCAAAAATTAAAATTTTCTTTTAAACATTCATTTCAATTGAAAATATGTTCTAAAAACCTCTGTGACACGAAATTACTATTGCATTAGAATGTTAGAATTTTTTTTGGTACTCGCGACGTTAGGTTATCTGTTTTCATCAAGAGTTTGTTGAAAGACGAATGCAGACTTACAATGTCTTGATGAAATTTTTTTTTCGAGCCCTGGCAGGGCTTTGCCGATCACCTCCTTCATTAGTTTTTTTGTTTTATTTAATTTGACCTATATTGAAGATGAAACATTCTCTCAGTGACAATGACACACGTTTCACGGGATCCACAGTAGCGCGAAAATTTGCCTCCTGGAGTTTTTCTCAATTTGTTTCCAGAAACACTATGATATTTGGTACCACATCCAATACGGGCTACCGGGTCTGTTGGCTTTGAAATATTTTTTTTTACAGTGTCCATATTCATACATGTTACCCATAGTATTTCCTTGATCAGTTAGAGAGGTGCGAGTCATCTTATTGTTCGTTTTTGGTATGTTAGATTATTCCTGAACACTTTTAAGAATAGCACCTTCTATTCTCTATATATTGTTAAATTTACCTTAAAGTCACTTCAATTCTTTTGAGTTTCTCTGTGTTCCCAAGTTGAGTTGTACATGAAAATTTCCAGTCGTTGACCATATTTGTATAAAAAAATTATTGCGTACTTTCATTTTATTTCAGGAGGAAATTACTTACGACAGCACAATATATATACAAAACCTTATTTCAGGAAGAGAAGGGAAGTGATGTTACTGTTTTTATGTTGGGAAGAGCATGGCGACTGCATAAAGTTTACATCAGTCAAGTAATTAGTATGAAGTTTAAAATCACATACTTGTGAATTGTTCTGGAATTTTAATAGGCATACTCTTAATTTTGTAGAGTCCGTATTTCGCCAGTATGTTTTCTGGATCCTGGCGAGAAGCGAATGAAAAAGTTATAAGCATAGAAATTGCGGACTCAAACATCACTTCAGATTGTAAGAATATTTTTATTTCACTTTAATTAGTTTTAAAATATAACTTTTTTCAGTTAATTACATCAGTGAAATTATGTTTATGATATTTTCATTGACCTTGTTCTACAATAACATAATAACTAAACATATTTTAAAAAAAAATACCTGAAAGTAAATATATCCAAATCTCTCGATCGTTGGAGATATTCATTTTTGCACGATGCTTTAGATTCCGCACTGATCAAAGCATATTGAAAGTGAGCGTGCTAATAGACACATGGATTGGAATTAGATTTTTTCATTTACTGATTTACTTTTAACGAAGAAAGAGGTTTTTGTATCTATGTTACATATTTCGACATAAACGAGGGAAGAAACACAAAAGTTCCTGTTTAAGAAATAGTATTGTAAACGCTTGAGAGTACCAGTGTATCCAGTACAGTATTGGTGTTAAAAAATATATAAATAAGAGGGTAGTTTCATTATTAAGTAGTAAACGACAAAAGGTACTCAAGTATTCATATTATTATAAATGGTGATACTGGTGATATAAATGAAGTTATTTTCTCTGAATAATTAAATAGTTTATCACCACGACCATGAATCAAATAAAAATTGTTTTGAAGTTCTTAAATAATATTGTAACTGGAAAAAGTAAAATAGCTTCGCTCCATAAATTGTTTCGCAACTTTTACACTCTGGCCAAGAAAATATTAAAAAATTAAAAAAAATTTAGTTAGTTAAAGTTTCAGACTTTATTTTGGAGGTTCTTTGCTGCAGATTAGTTGATAAGTTTGTAGGAAAATAATATTGATACATATCGGTGAATTTTAGTATTTCGGTTCCATGGGGTTTAAATGCCCTGCAGAGATTAACTGATTATGTTTACATTATAATTAAGATTATAATTATAATGATTATAATTATAATGAGATTATAATTATAATGAGATTATAATTACCTGTGTAATTTTATGGTACTTTATCAGGTGCGGCATTATGTCGATCACCTTGACACTATTTTTACACAGATTAAGCTAAATACGATATCCGTAGCTTAGTGTAGGGTATTTTTGGTAAGAACTGTCAAAACTATACATTAAAGCGGTGCATGGGACGGTATAACCAATAGTAGGCGGGAGCTTCTCGCTTGTTTAAATATTCAAACGGGAAAATTCAGGATGTTCTCCATAAGATCAAAAGAGATTAAATTTTCTTTAGAAATCCTGCAGAAAAAATATGGAGTTCCTTGTACAACTTTGAGAGCTAATTTCCACAACAGCCATCCTCAGAAACAGGGCAATTATAGGATTCTGAGGATTTTCTTTAACTTCTCGTGAGGTTTGTAAGAGTTGGGAAACTAAGAGTTGGGGATGGTACCTGATGGCCGACGATCGATGGTGAATCTCGTGATATCTTCGAGAGCAGGTGGAGGTTGATAGCGTGGTTTCAGCGTGGCTTCTTGGCGTAGAGCTGAAAAGTCGTGGTGATAATTACTGGGTAGTCCGGGAAGACGAGGTGAGCACAGGACTGTCGAATCAAGACTCACGAGAACGGATGAGAGCTTGGGGATGGGGTTTGTCGTGATAAAGGAATGAGGGTGTCGTTCCCCACTCCTTCTCCTAGACCCACAGGTCCGTCCGACCACGGGGCGTTTGTAATTTTGTTACACACAAGCCTCCCTCTTTCTCACTCTTTTCAAAACTATCCTTGCCTTTTTCTCGGGACGTGACAGCTGATTTTCTGGTAGCGGTGGTATTTGTCACTTTTGTTTAAATTCAGTGTTTTATTAACAATTTAACTTCACTGTATTATTAAGATAGCTATTTCGTTGGTATACTTCGTTGGTATACCTACGAATTACCCTGAATTAATCTTGTATCAACTCTCAGTAGAAAGATTGTACAAGTGAAGGGTTCTCACTCATTTCGTTAGGATCACAAGTAAAAAAGAATAAAAAGGAGTATAAACTAGTTAATTCGTTATAAAGAAAAGCTTATCTTTTAGTTTCCTTTATAATTCAGATTCCTAAGAGTCTACGAAAAGAAGTTAATTCTATTGTAAGAATCTTTATTTCACGAATTAATCACTCGTGAATGGAAATCCTACAGCAGAATTATCATTTTCAAATTCAGTCAATTTTAACTACAGAAGAAAGTTAAAATTACAATTTCAATTAATAGACACAATCGACATCTTTCTATTTGTTATTAAACGAGTAATGTGCGTCAAATACTCGACGAAGTCAGTCGATCACTAAGTGATAGGTACACGTTTCCGATTAGGCCCTGTACTCACAATTTAGCAACGCGTTTAGGCAATTCATGATTAATAAAGATGCAGTAATGCATCATAGTAACTAATACAAGTTACCTAATAATGTTACAAAATGCTGATAGGTAATTTTTATCGAAGTAACTACTCGAGAAGACACATAGATGAAATTATTCTAACTTTCGTGGTCATTTCATGTATTAGTTGCGACGGTCTAACCTATACCGCTTTTTCTACTGAACGATTAACGCAACTGGCAGCCAGTAATCAAAGCCTCTGAGACAAAAGAAAACTTTGGAAACAAATTATCCACCCATATTTTAACAATAATTTCAATTAAATTGTATAAATTATCACCCTTTTTTGAGAATAATTATTCAAGATTTTCAATTTTTCCAAGACATTCATTATCAACGGTCGGTACTGTTCATATTCCAATATTAGACAAAATTATTGACTTTAACGTCATAAGATTAGAGACTCCATCTGCAATTACAGATATAGTGGATAGAACATTTTTAAAACAATTAAATTTATCGATTTCTGAGTTTCTTTAATAAATAGAGGAAATTTTGCCGCAATTTAATTTAATTTTCTTGTTTACCTAAAGGATATATGCTTTTAACGAGAAGCGAATTAGGTCGTACATAGAATTGTACTGTCATCATTAGTTATCTATTCAGTGACCAATGCTTTTATGACAACTCTCTTCTAAATATTTATTTAAGTCAAGTGAATATGTTTATTAAGTCATTGAATTTAATTATACAAAGTAATCTATATATCAGAAAGAACTGATAAAAGAGTACCTAATTCTCCGTAACAGCAAAAGGTACACGATTTGATCTGTGTTAATAATTATTAATTCAGACGTATTGTACGACGTATTTTACTCAAAATTAAATAATTTTTGACATACCTGTATATATCACAAAATGCTTAATGAATCCAACTAATCGCATTTGCTAGCCATATCAATAGTAGCCTTAGTTACGCCTTGAGGACTGCCATGTCAGAATGTTTTGTCATACAACAAGAGATCGTAAACATCCCCAATTATGATGGCAAGAACATGCCTGTTAGAGACGTCACACAAGATATTATAAATGGCGAATCCTCGATGCTGTCCAACTGTGAAAACACAGTATCTTAAGGTGGTTGTAGCATGGTTAAAAGGAACGGCACGGTAGAGCATTCATGGGAAAACGTTTACGACTCGCATCGATTTAATTACACATCTAAAACAACGATTCGCACCCCGAAAACCTTATTCATGGTAACTACATGAAATCTCAACTATTGGAATGAATTGAGAGGAAAATGTTAGTGAATTCTTCGATAAGATAATCTTCTCTTATTCTCTCAAAGATAAATATCCTAATGTTGAGCAACTATTAGCCCTTATTCATGATTGCGCCCTTGAGGCCTTCAAACTAGGTTTACCTGATAGTATGTGGGGCTTGGTAGAAGGAAGAAACCCTGGAACTTTAGGTGCAGCCCTAAAAGTCGTGATTAAGTATGAAGCAAGACATCACTTGAAAACTCCATACCCCATAAACTCTTATCGTAAATCAAGGTATTCGCATCCTAGTTATTCAGCATCGCGGGACCTTGTATTAGTCCTCATGGTTCTTTTGCAACTACTCCAGATTCATACAAGAATTCCGACCGAATCCCGTACACACCTGGAGTAATAAAGAGTCCCTAATTGCCTGGGGTATCCAATTATCAAAATAATTACATCCCACCATATCAATATCCTTGTACGCTCTGTTATCCTTACTCTTACTCTCAAAGTGTTCCTAAAAAAGGTAATAGGTATCTTAATCGTAATTATTATTATTGAGGAACAAATACGAGCTAAACAAAGGACGAGGAGTGACACAAACGACAAGCGTTAGCCTTTACGTGTCAACTCATTATGGCCGATGATAAGGGGAAACTTTACTCCCGGTAATGCGGTGCTCCATATACATGACTTACGAAACGCCCATACGCTCAAACAAAATAAAGAATAAGAAGCCGACAAGGAAATGAAACTTCAATCGCATACATTGACGTCACTCATCATGATGGTCACGGACTCAAGTAATGTAATGTAAACCACGATAAGCAGCAGCGAACTAACATAAAGAAAGAAACGCCACACCTACAAAGTGACAGTCAATATGGATGCACAAACCATCATCTACAACAACAGAGAAAACAATACCAAGAAAGAAGCAAAGAAGTAACGCGCCTCCTACGGAACAACACAGGTCAAAAAGGTTAATCAAACGTTATTATACCTGTGAGTAAGAAGTCGCTTTATATACACCAAATTTATCACTATATTGTAAAATTAATATACATGTATATTAAGGTTAAATATAATAATTAATCTCTACATATAAGACCCAGGAAAAATACGTTTAACAAAAGAATTATTACATAATCATATTTGTTACATGACCATATATATGCACCTATTTTATATGCGTAATATCATTATGTAATACTACACTGTTAAAAAAAATCTTATGGGAATTTAACCGTTCCTTACAAGTCAACGTTTCATATCAAACTCCGTTAGTTTATCTATTGATTTCTCTGTTTAGAGCTTAAGGTTTTTTTTGTAGGAAAATTAGGAATTCGGAATTCTTAGTTATCATGCAAGGAATCTTGAATATAACTTCGCAATACACTAGCACAATATTTATAATCTTAGTAAGCCTTTTAGTTTTACATATCTGTGTATTAAGCAGAATTTAGAAAATCATAACAAAATCCATACAATATCCTACTAGACTGATAAAATGTTTGAAATTTTAATATACATCTAATATATATTTGTATATTAAATTTAAAAACTTAGTATGCGAAAACGGTACTAAGAGACCATGTCTTTTAAATTTCATATACCGCATATTGATCATTTATGAATGAAGAATTTAAGGTTATTACTTTATTTTTTTAATATTTGACCAAATTTGGAAGCATCAAAGAACTTTGTGTATTCCCGCTCTTTGTTTTTGCGAGAACTTGACAAAAAGTCGTTTAAAAAAATGTAGCCTAGTGCATCTTTTAATTTTTTGTAAAGTTGACTTGTTCTTATGATCAATGCGATAAAAAAATCCAGCAACAATTAAGCTGTGGCAAAAAGTCATTTTAAGTAATTACATTGTGTTAAACCATAAGAGAACCTGATGGAAACGTCATGAGTACGGTAGTTTGTTTATAGAGTTTAATAGTTTATAGTCTGTTCATTTTAGACCTGAGGTTTGCAATAATATAATTAACTAATGAATTCAAAATCTCCTTTAAATTTAAAAAAAGGTAATAAAATAAAAACTTTAATAAAAATTAAATTGAAGAGAATGTGGTTTGAGAATGCGGGAAATAACTAAAAACGAAGTGCTGTACATTAGAAAACATAAAAAGTTTAATGCATGTTTATATGAAGTTCAGTTCAATTTAAATAAATATATACATTATATTAAATAATATTAAATCCATTTTCTCATTTATCTGTCTTTCCATTTACTTTTTACTACATTATTCCCTCAAACATTTTAGTTACAATTACCATTACTTTAAAAAAATATTTCCTTCAAAATTCGAAATTGTCAAGATTTTAAATGTACAAAGATTCTTTATTATGCAATTTAAGTTGTAGTTTTATATACTGTAATAATTATAATATTTATATTGGACATAAGAGATATATTTTTTATTAATTCTTCTGATAATGAATGTGTTCTAAATACTTTTGTCATTGAGATCTTAAATATTATTGCTATTCTCATTAACTAAATTAATAATTTTAACAATAGATATTTTTTTAAGTAGAAAAAATAATAAAATCAATAATATCAGGAAAATAAATCATAGAGATATAAAGTTCAAACTTCTTTCAAAATGTGTCTTAAAATTAAATTTCATTCATATTAAACTACATATTTTCATAATATTTTAAAAATAATTAGTAATAGTTTATCTTATTTTTTCATATTTTTCTGTTTATTTGCAAACAGCATCAAGGTTTTGATTATTTTTGTTTTTCCTTAATGCAACTAAATCCAAAAATCAGACCAACTGATCGTGGTGCCATCTGTTGGATTAGTTTGACTGACATTTCCCCTCCGGATCGTAAGAGAACTACTACTACATAGAACACAAGGTCGAGGCAGGGGGCTGTTTGGAACTATTAAACTGTCAGTGCAGTGGTATTATCTAATGCTAATTTTTTTAGGGGCGTTATAAGCTCGTAACATGGTGGTTTCGAATAAAAGTATTTTTTTTACTTTTTTATTTGAAAACTATTTTTTGACTTATTTAATAAAGCAACTTTTTTAGTACTGTCTTTATTTTAAAGGGCACTTTTTTCGAGAGAGATAATTTTTGTATGCTATTTTTTAGTTGTATAGAGCACTTCGAAGTCTGAAGTAGACAAAATGGTTATTATATTAGGAATTTATACTATATCTTTCAACGTGAAAGGGTGAGAGAATATTGTGGTTCCGATTTGATCCCTGTTAGGCTATAGTCAACGACAAAATCCTCCCTGCTGAAAATGCCGGATAGGGCACGGATTTTTATCAGTTTCTATCCGGAAATTAACAATATTTGCGCTGCCCATAATTTCCTATGCGGCATTTTATCCGGCTCTATCCGGATTTTTCAACGAATAAAAAGTTATATCTTAACTTATTGTTATATAATCTTCATTTTTTATAGTTTCTCACCACACAATTCGCTATAACGGTACCTGATATATATAATCGCATGCTTAAACGCTTTGAAATATGGCACTTACTGAGGATTCGAACCCTACGTAACCTACCTCAACTTGTACTCTACCGCGTCTCTAAGTCAATCCAATATCGATGCGTTTAGAGCTTGGTTACCAAACTTCAGCCATGACTATAATGAGTAGCTTTAAGGCAAATTAAAAATTTTCGATATAATATAATTAAAAAAATGTCAAAATGTCAAAATAATTTTCTGAAGAAACGAGAAAAAATATTCCATGAACTGGATTTGAACCAGGAAAGCCACTTTTCACAAGTGGAGAGTTAACCAATTACGCCACCGAGGCGGGAGCATTAATTTGTTCTTTTCTCCTATATCTACAGAATGATGCACGTCAAAATCATTATACCTTCGAATTTTTCAGCTACTAATTCTAGTCTCGGTGGCATCGGTTAACGCTCTACACGTGAAAAGTGGCGTTCCCGGTTCATATGCGGGTGGTGCATATTTTTTCTCGTTTATTCAGAAAATTTTGTTGACTAGTAGTCAACAAAATGTAACATCAGAAATAATTAACTAATGACCCTGGTGGACAAAATAACATCATTACTTTAAAATTATTCCAGATTCGGTTATTTTATTCAGACTAGAATTAGTAGCTGAAAAATTCACAGGTATAAAGATTCCGACGTGCGTCATCCTGTTGATATATGTGAAACGAGAAAAATTATGCTACAGCCTCGGTGGCATAATTGGTTAACGCTCCACTCGTGAAAAGTGGCGTTCCCGGTTCAAATCCGGACAATGCATATTTTTTCTCGTTTATTCAGAAATTTGTTTTGACTAGTAATCAACAAAATGTAACATCAGAATTGATTAATTAATAACCCTGGTCAAAAAATAACATCATTATTTTTAATTTATTCTAGATAGGGTTATCTTATTCAAACTAGACTTAGTTGCGGAAAAATGCACAGGTATAAAGCTGCAAACGTCCCTCATCCTGCTGATATAGGAGAAACGAAAAAAATTACGCTACAGCCTCGGTGGCGTACTCGGCTAATGCTCCACTCGTGAAAAATGTGTTCACGGTTCAAATCCGGGCAGTGGCATATTTTTCTCGTTTCTTCAGAAAATTCTTTTGACCAGTAATCAGCAAAACTTAACATCAGACTTTTTAAATTAATTACCCTGGTCGATAAAATAACTTCATTACTTTTCAATTATTCTAGATTCGGTTATCTTATTCAGACTAGAATTATTAACTGAAAAATTCACAGGTATAAAGATGTCCAACTCCTGAAAAATTGCGTTCCCGGTTCAAATCTAGGCCGTGGTATATTTTTTCTCGTTTATTCAGAATTTTTTTTTGACTACTATACAGCTATACAGCTATACAGCTGAGATATACAGCTCAGCCAAAAAAAATCGTAGTGCAACAAAAAAACAGTCATATGAAAGCTAAAAGTGTTCTACGTAAATG